>KL647289.1:1553977-1584256 GCA_000727475.1 Sarcocystis neurona | reverse complement strand
ACACACACACACACACACACACACACCACACCCACACACATACGCACACCCACCACACACACACACACACCGATCACCAAGTAAGGGGTCTGGACATATATATATATATATATATGTATATATATATCCCCTCGAATTTCTGCATTGCCAGCTTGTACGGCTGCACCTATGTAATGTCACATCTGCACGATACGCAGGAACCAACGTTTTCTACGCACGTGTATACGTCATGTGCAAGCACGTTTCACAGGTGGAGGTACGTTCACATTGCGACCTGCGCGTATGCATATATGCGTACGTATACATATATATACATATATATATGTACATACTTATACGCGTGTTTGCAGTGTACATTGTCCACATGAATGCAGTATCTGCCTCTCCCGGCTTGTACGTTTGTATTCCCTTTCCTGGGGGGCTGTTTGCACACCAGGACGTCCAAATATGTAATCAGGGTATCAACCGATGCACACTCACTCAGCATTCTAACTTCTACCGTGTAACACGGGTCTGACTGGATATGTACACGGGTCGGTTTCGAGCATAAATATGCTGCCACCCCAGCGAGACATCCTTCGTTTCGCCGAGTTTACAGAAAGCTCTCTGCTCGACAACATGTGTGCTACGTTGTGGTGTCGTCGTGGGACGCACGCTTGGACGATTGTACATCAGCATTATCCAGTAAGGGTCCCACTTGGGCGTGCGCAAGCTGAAAGCTTTGGTTGAGCCCACTGGTGCCCTTGTCACGCCGGATCATCTTTTGTTTGCTGCGATTAGCTACTAGTGGAAACAACCCTTTTTGTAGTGTATGACATTTGAAACCACGTACAATGAGGTCACTTATCGTACACTTTTGTAGGCTAATAAAGGTCGCTCTTCATTCATAGCTATGATCGCGACCAGGATTTTCAACGTGTGAATGCCTTCTTGGACTGCGTGAATATCTGTGCGAGCTATATCGACGCCTACACACCTCCTACTGGACACCACCTGTGGGCTGCGCGCTGTACTGTTGATAGCTGGAGCGCTGGTGGAGTCGTGTCTCACAGGGGCTTAAATCCCTTTCTGAATGTTATAGACATTGAATGATTTCGCCTTTCGTGTAAGCTGAAAGTGGCTGGGAACCCCCCTTTCAGCAAGCAAAGGCGGAAATCATGTGGGATAGAGGACGACATCCCCACTACAAAGCGCCGGCTGACATATTGTTACTGGAAATGGCAACATGATACTTTTTCTTCACGCGTGACTTCGTATATAGGCCTTGGGAAAGGGGTTAGCGATGAGATTCTAGCACGACAACAGTATGGCCTTTCATAGACAGGCGTACTACTCTGCTTAAATTGACCTAGCGATACGTGCGTGCCTGTAGAGGCACAGCTCGTGTATTGGTGTAAATACGTAGATATCATTGGTTTTTTGCTGCTGTCTCTTCTGTACAGCTGCGCGACCACACTGACACTCATAGGCAAAGCGTGTACCGTATGGCCAGGCGTGATTACCCGGCACGTACTTTCCACACGTGCTAGAGCAAGTGCAAAAAGTCGCCGTTGTAGTGTTTTCTGCCTCAGCTCTGCTTGGACACACAGTGTGTCCTGTACTGGAGCGGAGCACGCACACGCTCAAGTGTGCTCTTTGCACGGTGGACGTTGTGGTGCCATGTAAAAGGTTTTACATTGCGTTATTCCCTCCACGTTCTACCTTACAACATTCAGACTCTTCTCGACAGGGCAATAAGGGAACATTAGAAAACCGCACAGAACGCAGAGCCTTCTCGTTGTTGTTCCGCAGCATTCTCTGCGTCAGTCGCCTTCCCTGTCACGTTACTTCCTGGTGACAGCCTTCTCAGTATGCACTCACAGAGAGCCGCTGAAGCATGTAGCTAACCAAAAAGTACCTGGATGTCTGTTAAAGGATGTGACACCGCCACATGTTCTCTGGCATAAACGCATATGCGACGCTCAAATTTGTGTGTGGCCTACCGGCAGGCGTGTACGCGTTGGACACAGTATTCACAACTGCACGTAGGTGTAAGGTGCATAGTTCACAGAAGTACGTGCGCGTAGCTTTGTGACAACAACGAGATCCGGATCCGTTGTGGAGCTTTGTATGGTACATACCTTTGCGTGTGCCAACAACTTAGCAACCTCCTTGTTGTCCGATGAGGACTCTAACACACACAGCAGACGCTATTTGTGTCCTCCCAATTTGGAACACATGTATACGTTACACTACCAAAGAAGATAATGGAGGCTCTGGGGTACAAGAACGCGTTTATGAACCACGCAGTGAAACACACGATCACCGCTGTTACCACTCTTGCACGCGCATAACCCACCCACACAATTATCTTTTGATCATTTTTGACACTCTTGTTCTGCAGAATACATTTCCTGGCACTGAATTATACAGGCATGTAGTAGTGCAGGCAGAGCAGCGCTGCTACACAGCCGGCAGCCGGAAGTGCGGGAATCTCCTGCACGCGTATGACTACAGGTCTTTGCCATGGACTGACTGATATTGAAGCAACTCAGAAGTCCCCCACGAAACTGGAGAAGTACACCCGTGCCTGGACGCAGATAGGCGTATGCGTGTGCGTACGTCCGTGCGTGTGTTTGCGTCTGGTCAGAAGATTCAACCACTTCTTCTACGTGTGTACGCGGAGACCGCGTACACGCAGAGTGCGTGGGTATGGGAAAATGGCAATTCCTGAAGTGATATTGAAGATTCACTTCATAAACAACACCTATTCACGTGGCAAAGGAGAACTGCGTCTCTTCCACATACTCCATTAGCGCACACCGCTCGGTGTAAACCCTCAAGGAAACGGTGCATTAGATGCGCAGTTGGCGTCTCCAAGTTAGTCAGACAAGCAGGTTATACTGAATATGTAGTGTAGCACTGTGTGCATTTCGGGGTTGGAAGCGATGCCCCTGGAACGTGATGTGCGCTCTGAACACCTTTCTTTTGGTACAGCTGCTGTCGGCGTGCCGACTTGTGGAGCGACGGTATCTTCACGTTCGCGTTCATGTATATAACATGGATTCACGTTCGCGTACATGTGTATAACATGAAATTACTCCACACCTTTTTTTTTGCGCCTCTCCTCCGATAAAGCTAATATACGTGTCCGTGTGAAGCCGTATATCTGCTTGGATGGCAAGGACTCACAGTGGAAGACAAAAGGTAGTCAGCCAAGTTAAGCCCGCGAAGGGATTACTCAGCTGCTTTCTAATACAATGTTTTTCCCGCTGCCGCAGCTAACCTCAAAGGAACTTCATGCGTTTGTGCCCGCAGTTGTGTACACGGGTGCACTTGTATACATGCAGTCGACTATGACCTCATGAGTTGTCGTCGACAAAGAGGACGACAAATACTACTCCGCGGAGATAATCTGCCAAAGAAATGCACGTTATCCCGCGCGCCGTAGCATACACGCAGCGAGTCGTAGTCCCGCGCACGTCGGTGAGACTCACGTGACGCACACATCCTGTGGGTAACTTCGCTGCCAATTACGTTCACCTGAAGCTGGTCCTGTAGATGGCGCTGTGGACACGAACCTGAGCAGGTAGATGTGCGGGTACCCACAAGCACCCACCAATAAGATAGCAATGCTCTGGCTTCTACACCCATGCAAAGGTGCAGTTGCGTGTACTCCGTGAACCGCAAGTCCGCCCTCCAGATAGGTCCTAGATGCGCTGACGCTGAGAATATGCTACAGAGGAGGAGACACAACTCCTTGGGCGCATTGGGCTCGCATCAGTGGACTATATGCAGAAGTACCTGCACTCGTATATCTGTTTCAGGATAGGGGGTCCAATTTCCTGTCGAGCCCTACACTTGTCGGCACCGGGACCCTGAGCAGTACAGTTGTGCGGTGCTGCGCGGGTAAATACGCGTATGCGACTTCATCAACAGCTCTGCAATTTCCCACCTGCTGTACACCGCAGCGTCACGGCGGAAATGCAGCCACACGTATCGCTGCTTCCTCTACAGAATGCTGGGTATCCGGCGCGCGCAGGCACCGCCGGAGTATTGCAGCCTCTACAATCGCACAGTCGTAGTCTTCCTTGCACGGGGTTTGCATGTCAGTACACAAGTAGAGTCATCTCTATCTGGAATGTTTATTGACAAAACAGTCATACGCTACCACAAACCACGATGTCGCCTACATATATACGTATATACAATGATGCTGCGCCTGGACCAACTTGGAAGTTGGTTTCAACAGCTGGTGTACCCTACAGTTGTATATGTTGCAAAACGTGAGCTAGACTTTATGGGTCCTATGATGTAGTAACGGCCAGCTCTCCATTCGTGTCTAGGCTGCTGTGCTCCCGTGCAGAATACCCACACATATCTGCAGTGGCAGAGTGTCGACGTGTAGCGGTTACTAAAGCGTTGAAGATTTCCCATTCTTGCCACAAAGTGCCCCATATGAAGAGGTTCTGAGATGTGGGGGCTTTACTGAGCCGTATAGAGCATTTACGTCCGAGGCCCAGGACACGTTTGCATCGATACGTGGCGCTGTCTTATTCTCGTTGACTTTGAAACACACTAGAGTAATGAGTTCTTGCGTGCGTGTGGTACCGGTTTGCTTCCCCTTCAGTTGTTTATGTGGACATACCTGGTTAAAGTTGTGGATGTGGTTTTTTCGAACTGACTGAAGCGAGCAGGTTCGTACGAATCACTGGACGCAGGTGTCTTCACGTCTACGGGGTTAGTTTTGCCCTACAGTTATGCGTGTTGGTGTGGTCTTTGAACCTCAGCATATGGGATCCGCGGTCAAACATTCTGGCGAACCTAGTGTAACGCGAGGGTGTCGTGTGCGCGCGACAGTGGGTTGCGTGTATGTTGATTACCGTGCGAACCAGAGGATCAAGCATGTCCAGAGTCCGGTATCTACCCGAACACGTGTGCGCCGGTCGACAACAGCGAAACAGACGCCATCAATGAAAAAATCCAGCAGCCAGCACAGTACCACGAGACATGGTACAACATTTCTGCCAGCAGGAAAAAAGACGGCGCAGGCGAACGAAATATTGTACCACGAGACATGGTACAATGTTTCTGCCAGCAGGAAAAAAGACGGCGCAGGCGAACGAAACAGCCGCCCTTGCTCGTCCCGCTATAGCCGACTGGCGGCGCAGCACCCGTGCGAGAAACAGCAGATCACGAACAGCCAAAGCCTCAGCAGCGGCAGTATCAGCAGCAGTAGCATCAGCAGGAGCGTCAGCAGCAGCACCATCAGCAGCAACACCATCAACAGCACTATCAGCAGTAGCCACTGCAACCCCAGCAACCACCGCAAAACCTGCAACAAGGCCAACATAAACAGCGTGGCACGAAGACCAGCCGCTGGGGCGCACGCACCAGCCACGAACAGCCAGCCAACAGCAGCATCGGACAGCACGGGGACAGCAGAAGCAGCAAGCGTCAGCCCTGGTATCGGCAGGAGCCGCACATGCTGCAGACCGGCAACACCTCCGGAAACAAGGCGGCGACACAGTAGCTGACTGGAGTGCTGCGATGCATCCATGCATATATCCTCGTGTATGTCGAATGCGCTTCGTATCGCGTGTGCCCTCCGGAGCTTGTTTCCACTGTATGAATGATGTACGGTTTTGTGGGGAAGCGTAAATCGGCGCGTCCGCTGCACGCCTATAGACGTTGCCGGTCTTATTTCAGTGCTGGGTCTTTAGAGCTGTCTATTTACACCTACGGTGGATACGCGTATGTTCCCACGTGGAAATATGTTTACACATAGTTTCCCGCGTGGTGTACGCGTCGGCTGTAAGGCCACTCCCTCTCACAGTGCTCACATGACGGCTGCTCGCTCGGTGGCTCGTTATAGTACAAGGACCCACCAGTGAAAATCCACAGCGCCAGGCACACCTCGCTACGGAAAACAGCAGGGGAGCTGAGGTAGTAAAGCTGATGTATGTAAAGCGTGGAGCTCCCAGAGTGCACGCTCGGAGAAGCATACGCGCGCACCCCTCTGGCAGACGGATTGTTTGAAGCGTCCACCACGAAGAACGGAAAACAATCACCCAGCACTTCACGTGCGTTTGGCTAGCGGGTCTGCCGAAAAGACGTGTACCGAGGCCAGCAACGGAAGGCTGCAGCCAGAGCCCGCGCTTTGTTTCTACTGCTACCGTTACGGGGCTCGTGCGTCGGAATCGGGGGCATCGCGTAAACTACCATAGTACGGTCGGTAGTGTTGTTTCACATCTGATTACAGTAGTTTTGCTGGGCATGTTCCTGAAATTACTCGTCCGAAGGTGTGCGTAAGGGAAGCGACTTGCAAAGGGGAGCATAGACGTCGCCGTGCTCGCGTAAGATCTTTCGCTCGCTAGTTCGCTTGTTTTTAGAGCTTCAAAAAGCCTTTAAAGTGTTCGTAGTCGTGAGTTTTGGGGATGAGTTGTGCCCACTCTTCTGCGGGGGGGCTTCGGGAGCCACATCCTCGGCCCAACAATTTTGTGCGAATGCTGCTCTACATTTGGGAGAGATTTTGACCGTATGTGAGATATTTCAGTGTGTTTGCGATCGAATCTTATACCTAGAAGCATTTCTGTAGGTTAAAAAGTCACAACTGCACGGGGAAGGAGGAGCCACCCCACATGTCTCCATTTCGGCGGTGGTTACTGCAGGCCCCGCCCTGGTACAATGAGGCCCTTCCCACGAGGGGACCCAGGCGAACTGAACTGCCTTACACTAGTGTGTGGCTGTATTTTGTTTCAACTTGATGCCAGTCCTTCTTCTCAGCTTGCGTCAGCTCTCTCTGACGTCCCCTACAGCTTGCGGCCGCTGTCTCTGACGCCGCCCGCACTTTCATCTGCAGAACACTCCGCGCTGCTCTGCTCGCCGCGTCTCTAAGCTCTCTTAACCCCCTCTCCAGACGCGACAATACAAGGTGACGACGGCAGTATGGAAGTGTCCCGCACAGGAAGGAAGGAGCTTTGAAGTACATAGAGTAGAGTTTTTCGAGGAGGGTTGTCATATCTTTTGCTTCGAATTTCGGGATGCAGCAGTGCCGCCCTCTCTTGTACAGCGCCATAGCCGCGAAAATTACGGCGAGCAACGCTGACTTCCTTTTTTAACTTCGTCTCCGCCACCTCGGGCTGCCTGGCTTGCTCTACCTGCTGCTTTGCAAAGGTGGAAGGTTTCGTAGGAGCCGTAGGAGGTCAGGGACGTACCACCAGCATCACGGCAGGGTGCACACACGTGTGCCTCTCCATCGTAGACGCAAAGAGCCGTCGAAGATGAAAACGCTGCTTCGTGGCGTCGTTTCTTCCTGGTGGATGCAGCACGCAACACAGCAAATAGCAGTGACACGGCGATCCGTGCGACAAACAGAAACAGCATGAGGAGAGTGCAGCAGGAAAACGAGGAATATTAGCGGCGCGACAACTCAACAACTCCACCGAGGTGCACACGGTTTGTTCTGCGCATGCCTTGCCGTCACTGTGAAGGAAGAGACAGAGGAATAAGCCAATTAACGCTGCGAAGTGATCCACCGAGCGTAAGCAGCTGTATTTGAAGCAACGTAGCCTTATGGAAACCAGCACACATGTTTTTAAGAAGACGACACCAGTGGCGTCAACAGAGCCCCTGCTGCCGCAACAGCGGCCACAGCAGCGTCCACGCACGCTCGCAGCAGTAGCAGGAGGACCGGGAACTCAAACTTTTTCCTAGCGGTGTGTGTCTCTGTGCAGAAACCTGTTCGATCAGGCCTCCGTTCTCACAAAATGAAGCCGCAGGCAATTTGGCAGTCGCTGACGACGCGACCGGTGCCAGAGGGTGAGGACAGAAAGTGGAATCTGTATAAAGTCTTCCCTGCGCGGTCTTCCATTTTGTCAAACGTCTCTCGTCGACTAGAACGAGCGGTCCGTCTCGGCCTGGGAGGAGCACTGATTTACGTGTTATCAATGATCGACACGGCTACTCTCGACTACTCTTTCCGCTACGTCGGGCCGTTTATTTACTGGGTCGTAGCAACATTAACGCCTCCGTTCATAAGCACAATTCCATTGCTTATATTCGCGGGAATGTTCTGCATCGTAGTCGCTTGCTGCGCGGTAAGCGTGCTGATTGCGTTTATGACGCTGGGAAGTCCGGCCGGAAAAATCTTGACGGTGGTGTTCTACGCGCTCTTCTTGGCGTGGGGCCTTGGGCTCAACGTAGGCAAAAAGAAGGAAATGACCATCATTGGCTCGTACATTTTGACGTATGTTATGCCTCTTGCTGCACTAATTGCGCTCCCTTATGCCGTGGGGGGGTTGACGATACCGGTGCCGCCCGAAGTACTGCTGAACATGGCTACTGCGCTTGAAAGCGCGTCCCCACAAGTGTATAAGCACGTGATAGAAGCTATTGCGAACGGATTCCGACTTGATCCGGGCTACGTTGAGCGCAACTTGAACCGTCTCCTTTCCAACCCGCTTATGGTGAATATGATTATAAAGCAGATAAATGCCCAGCTTCATTTGAATCTTCCGTTGTATCCGCCGACGCAGCAGCTACACCCCCTAACCGTTATCAAACAGATGACGTACATCTTTGTCACTCACCTCGATCCTGACAAATTCATCAGTTTACCGCTTCGTTTCAGTAATCTTACACATTTAGGTGAGCTATCTTGGATCAAAGCAGCTCACTGCACTGTTGAAGGTTCCATGCGCCGGGGCTTTACAATCAACATTGAGACAGGTTTGTGGCTACTACGTGCTATGTGGACTGCTCATGGCCGCATCGGATTTCTCCGCAATTTGCTTGCCTTCGCTGCCCTCGGCTTTTCTATCTGGGTACTCGTCATGATCATTCCTCCCGTTCATCGCCAGAGAGACGTCGTGAGAAGGAACCTTGCGAACTGCACTATCAACATTAACCGGTAAGCGCTTCCACCTGACTCTCTGCAGGCAGACGAACATACGATGGTGGGATACGTACCCGTGCAATGAGAAAAGGATCGATAGGTAGGACACCGATCAAACAAACACGGGTCATGTAGCATTTCATTGTGCTATAAGCCATTTGTATGTCATCTGGGTGGACGGCAGGCTCTCTTAATTCCGCGAATACCCATTGGCAGAGGAGGCGACGTTTGGCAGCACGTTCTGGTTGCACACGAGTTCATTGCCAGGTGCATTGTTCGAGCTCCGTCTCTCCATAGCGGTAGCTTTGTGTATCGCCCAGCATGCGCCCTATTCACGCGTGCCTTTTAAGCATCCGTCACTGGTCAAACGGGCTGTAAAACACCTCATTCTAAAGAAGTGAGTGTACATGCCACGAAAATGCTGAAGGTGTGTGTAGGCTCATGCTTCCGGCTGCAAGACGCGCTTGCCTGCGGTGGTGCGTACTGAGAGGTTGACGACAAGCTGCGCGGGAGGCAATGTGCCACATAAGTACTACTGCCAGGAAAAACAAACAGGACGAGCAGCTTCAGCTGCAACTGCATCTGTGTCGCCACAGCTCTTATCCGTCTCACCGTGTAGACGCCTCAATGACGAGTACCAACTGTGTGCTGCAGTAGTGTATGTGGGAGCCCCCTTCCACTAGAACAGGGACCGCCCTCAACTTACCAAACCGAGGCTCGAACAGTAAAGTGTAGATACACACATGTAGATACACACATACACAAGTAGGTGTACCCACGGGTACGGGTACATGCATACATGCGCACGTTCGTGCTTTCATCCTCATGCATGCATACATACATACACACAACTAGGATGGGTGAAGTACAAAATGGCGACGCACGTAGAACGTTGATATGATTCTGAGTAGAGTATGTCTACCTGGACTCACGTAGAACACTGATATGACATACTCTAGTATGTCTGTGGGTTGTGTATATATGTAGTGATGCGCACAAGGAATGCACGCGTGCAGTAATTTGTGTATGTATGTACGTGTGATGTACAGATCTCTACGGTGCACGCATGTGTACGTATGGTAGATTTTGTGTGCTTCATCCTCGTGTGTGAATATGCGTAATGATCCACCACACTTCAGCTGGATGCATAGTGCCGTTCCGGTCGTCCATCGCTGCAGGCAGCTTGCCTTTTATAATTAAGAAGGCTCTTGCCTAGTACGTGGGGAAGTAAATACGGCTGGGCTGTAGTGCCTTGACCCGCCGTCGAGCACGCTGACGGTGACACTAGCCTGAAACCGTGGCTATGTCTACTTGCTCAACTTTTCCGCGTTGTGTCTAATATATCCACACTTTGTGTTGCGGACGTTAGGAACGCCAAGTTCCATTTGACCCGTTGCCGTCTTGAACGAGGGACTCTAAGTTGCATGTCTACTTGAGACTGCACGAACATACCACTATGGTTTTCTCGCCACATCCACCGTTCGCAGGCGTACTCAAGCAGTCGACACCTGCACACACCCGTGCCCGTAATGCTTTCGTTCAACATTCAAGAAGAGAGCGATCTCGCCAACAAAGTAGCTGTCTCCGTGTTGGAACCGGCTCTTCTACAGGGCAGATCACTATGGAGAGCAGAGTGTAAATCAGTCACATACGGAAGCATGTACACAGCTGCAGAACTGCTGGTCTACGTACGTAGGAGGAGTGTATACATGCCTACCAAGCGATTGAAGGGGATAAAGGTAGCGGTCCTGCGCGGTTTGAGACAATGATGGCCGCGTTCTGACTTGTGCGTGGAGACACGCACCCTCACCTACGTATGTGTGTGTACACAACGTCTACCTCGTGGCAGCTGAACTTGTGGTTTTCCGCGACAAGATTACTCCGTACTTCTCGGGCCTGAATGACCCCCGTTGTATGAAATAAATTCGGCACGTCTGCCTTGAGAGTTCAGGCATACGAACAGGAATGAGACGGGCGTAGAAAAGAATCCGCGTGTATGCAGACGTAAGCGTTGATCAATTCAGAGACAGAAACTGATTAGCTGCTTGAGTGAATGATCTTCTTTTTTGCAAGTAAAGACCCAGCTAGCATAGCGAGTCGGCGTTTGCTCTGCATCATCTATGTTTTCCACAGCTGCCTACGCGCCACGCGTGAGGTGCTTCACTGCTTGGAAGGTGCCCTCCGCGGGGGCGTTCGAAGCGCGGGATCGTCTCAACTAAGTTGCCATTCTCCGCAGCGCGGCGAAAGCAATCGACTGCACGTGAGCTCTCCAGGGGGTTTACCCGGATCTTCCAATGCTTTGCTAGGCGAGAGTGGAGGGGGTGCAGCGCCAGGCGCCCGGCGTTATCCGTCGGACGGAGCGAATCTCGATGTCTCGTTGGCTGTGCCAGTGAAGAAAACTCCCGGGGTCCCTGGGGCACGAAAGGGGGGGCCCGTCAAGCCTCTCTCTCCGCGCGCTGGAGGACTGTCAGCGACGCCTGTGGACGCGTCGCCGCGCACAGCTGGTGGGCGCCTCGCGGGTTCAAGTTCCTCGTATATTCGGGCATACACGTACTCGTCTGCAAAATTCCAGGATGCCCTAGTCCCGTTGAAGCAGTCGATCATCGAGATCACCGACGACCAGAAGAGGGTTTTTCTTTCCGGAATGGAGCCTTACCTGTTGAGCGCCGGCCCGATGGTATTTGTAGTGAACGAAGTGGAAGAAGTGCGCGAACGCATGCTGCAGTGCGCTGCGTATGTGCAGCAACTTTGTCGAGTACTGTTTGATGTTGTGAGGACGAGTATTGTGAACGCTGAATTTGGCATCTGGTCGGATACTGTGTCCATGATTGAAGCGATTATCGCGAAGGCAGAAGAAACCTACCAGACCTGTGGGGAGCTTATCATGATGCAGCCGCCTCTGCTGTTTCGGAAGGAACACTGGAAAGCAGTTGAGGAGAAGATAGATTTTCTCGACCGCTTAGAGGGAGAACTGAAAGAGCTGCACAGCCAAGTCAGCCATTTGGCCAATGAAGCCACGGACAAGGTGTTCAATGATTTTGGGAGGTCTTCTTTCGGGTCCTCAGTCCAGGACTACTCCAGCACGCTAGCGACAGCTGCCGGCCCCAAGAGCGCAGCTGACTCAGAGGCCTCCGTTGCGATGCCGCCGGCAATTGAAACGGTGCCCGACCACCAGTCGGCGCCAGCGATCCCGCCGGCAACGCCAGACATACAACAGCCAGGTATGGAGGAAGAGGCAGTTCACGCGAACAGCGAAGAACTCCATGGCAGCATTGAAGAGGACGAGAAAGCCGGTGAAGGACTGCAGAGGCGGCAGAGAAAGGGGGACACTGGAACCGTTCCGTTGCTGACGCCAAGTTTCCACGCAGGGCGTGTTAATAGTAATGTTAGCAACGAGGCAGCTGTACGTGGCACTGCCGACAGAGCAGGTAGGCACCGGCCCAGCATCTCCAGAAAGGGAGAACGGGAGACGCTGCTGCGGGGCGAAAGAGGTGGCGAGCAAGGGGTGGATGACCAGCAAGAAAGAAGGTTACCGCATGGGAAATGGCGGAAAAACCTCTCTTACGGACACAGGGCTCTTGATACCACCCAGCCCAAAGTACATGTATGGGGACTGGCGTCTGACCCGAGCCGTGGACAGCCAGTACAGCACCAGAGGCACATCCAGCCGAAGCGTGGCACGGACGGACGGACCCACCGAACTCACAGCGGAGTCGGGTTTGTCCGAGATGACGCACTGCCCGTGGCAGGTACTGCGTCCTTTCGCAGGACTTCGGGGCGCAGCTGGGGCGGCCCCAGCAACAGAACCGCCGCGGGTGGGCGACCGACACCCTACGTAGGAGAGGGAGGAAGAAGCAGGGTGAGCTCTGGTGGAACACCGTCGTCTCTCGATCAAAACGAGGCACGGAACGTGTGCAGAACCATGGACCACATGCCACTCTCAATGGCTCTTATTGCAAAATACCACGCAGCCTACAAAGAGCCTGTCGGGCTAGCGAAGGCCGTAAAGGCGCTGCAGGCGGCGCAGCGAAGAAACACACTCAAAGGCCTTTGCATGAATTTGGTGTTCCCGCTGCTGCCAATGATTATTCATGGGGCCAGGCTCACAATTACACCGGCAAAGCAGCTGCTTTTCTGGAGGCTACAATGGAGAGGCCGCGAGGCCTGGTGGAGGGACCCGGAAGCTTGGTATCTTTTCAAGTTCTACATTCCAATGCTTACTCTCTTCTCCTTCGCCGTATTCTTTAACGAATTTTCTCAGTACACCTGGGGTACGTTATACGGCTACAGCCAACTGCTGCAGTGATATTCTCGGAAAGGTGGCGCATATTTTGATGTTCTTTCTCATTACTGCAGTCCCCAGTGAAGTCCAGGCACCATAGCGTCTGCTGTGGCTGCATACTAGATGAAGTTGTCGACATGCGTGTAGTCCTCTGCAAGAAGCTGTTACCACAGACGTCCTTATCACCAAAATATCGGCACGTGATGCGTAGGTGTCTATAAACGCGCTACAGAACGTTGTGTTCCGCTCGTAGCACTAGTGGGGACTTGTTTTCTGGAGAAACAGAGAGCTTTGTTAGAAAAGCTGCCGTTGTGCAGGTTCAGTAGTTCAGAATTGTCCTGTGCAGGTTTCTGCGGGGTTGCACCCCCTGGATGCGTAGTGAGGGTGTACTGCAGTTCCATCTCGGCGTCGGCGGGATTCGGAAACGCTCTTCCCGGTTTTCTGCTCGTCCTTCTCCAGGTCAAAAACTGACGGAACAGCCGAGCATTATGGACTTCTGCACGCAAGGCATAACGACGCGTATGGTTCCATGGATAATGCTTGGATTCCTGACGTGCTTCCAAACCACGTACAATGGAACCGTCTTCCGAGGAGTCAACAGAACACTTGGCATTGTGTGCGGCTCGTTCGCCGCGTGGGTCGTAATGAGTGCATGTGACCACAATATTGCGAAGATTGTGTGTTTCAGTTGTTGCCTTCTGGGCTTGGACATCTTTGTTACCGCAGACACCAAAAACCCCAACTACGGATTCCACCATATCTGGGGTTACGCTGGCATGGTGTTCACCTACACACAGGCACTCATTGTGGGACTCGCTTTCGAAGATTTAGGAGGAATTACAGGTACTCACACCATCAATAAAGAACGCCCCTCCCTTATTCGATCTGGTCTTACTGCAGTTGTTTTCAGGGCGCCAAAGGGAAAGGGAAGGGATGCGCTCTAATGGTTCAGGTGTGAAGTGCTTGTTTTCAGCACCAGTTTGCATAATAGTTGTATCCGAGTGCGTGGGTACATTCAGTTTTCCTTCTACGCGAGGTGCATTATTTGTTCGAGAAAACGTGCTCGGGAAACCAACCACACTAATTGATTCCCGGCCTTCTCGCACGCTCATGTGTGCCTTTTTCGTACGTCGTCGTTGGCGATGTGCTATGTGCTTGCACACATGCAAAGTCTCGCATTCACCCCTCTCCGCGACCGAACAGCTCGATTCAACTTGCGTAATTAGCGTTCAGCAACGTAAAAAAGAAAATGTCTGTACTCGGCTGACCCGTGTCCGCTTGACCGGGCAGATGTACCACGCCCTTCCACGTTTTCTAACTAAGGCCTCTTATTTCTTGCTTACGTCGCCCTACACCTCTGCACATTCTAACGTATATTGTTGACTGAGCTCTTTTCTGGTGCAGGCTCGAAAAACTACCTCACGGTCACGCGTATTGTATCAAGCATTTTGGGCATTGTATTGGCCGTCGTGGTGGCCCACCTGCCCCCTGCCTGCAGCGGCAACAACGCAGCGGCCGTGCGTTACGGCGAAGCGTTAGAATGTTGTTCGCAAGCTGTGGAAAAGGCGGTGCAGTATCTACTGGAGTCGTCGGAGCCGGGGCCGTGTGAGGGTGCGGGGGCACCGAAGCATCTGAGTGACCACACGGCGAACACGCGAAGCTCGACAGATAATGCGCAAGCAGCAAAATGTGTTGCTGCCGCTTTGGCTGCTGGAGAAAAGAGCAGCGGGAAAGCCGATGCTGTTGTGGCAGCTGGGGGGACAGGAGTTCCGCATCTTGCGCCTGTGACCGAAGATGAGCGTTTAAGCTTGAACACAAAAGGGGCAACGGAGGCCATCAGCGAGGAAGAGTCGGCTGGGAAAGGCAAGGCACGCAGTGAGATACACAGCGTCGGCATTGGACAGAGACACGAGTAAGCAGTTTTGTTGCTGGACTCGGGAAAGGATGGTACTTTTCGCCGTAGAGCGATGTAGGGTAAAGGATTATGTGCCCGAGGGTGGCCCAGAGCTTGTATATGAGACTTGCGTTACATTCAGCCCAGAGAAAGGCTCAGTCAGCTTCTGGAGTAAGACGAATTTGCACGGATCCTTGCGTGTCTACGTGTCATTGGCGAAAGGGTCAGTGACACCCAAGTTGTGAATGTCGAGGGACATCAGAAATCCTGCGCAAAACATACCCCACAACAAAACAGCGGTCTCGGAGGGGCTAAACTGGACCTTAGTAGGGAAGAGGTTCTCAACGCTTAAGTGTGGAATGCGAACGAGTACGTGCTACTTAACCGAAATACGGTGAAGATCTCATTTTTCGCCGCCATTCACGCATACTTGGGTACACGACTGTCCCTGCACATTCGTAAGTTTTTTCAAGGCTCCGCGCGTTGTGGTACACGAACAAACTGTGATCTGAGTTATTCTGAGCTATTCGTTTTTGCCAGCACCCTTTGCTGCTTGTGGGCCACGGGTGTTTCACGTACAGCGCCTCCCAGTACAGGTATGTCTGCCGTGAGACGTCCTGCGTCGAGCACGGTACCGAATTTGTTTTGTGATGTCAGCGTAGGCGTATGTATGTACACAAGTGCATTTGCATGTGGCCAACCTCCCGCGCCGTCTTTCTGAAGTCTTGTGTACAGCGTGTAAAACGCCGCAAGCGCGACATTCACCAGTAACCTGTTCTGTAGAGCCGGCAACACGCGTCTTTTCTGTGTTGACTTCCAGAGGGATTTTCGGATTAGTTGTTCACACATAATATGTGCGCAGGTAGACCCCGATGCCACAAATATTAGTGACGCGCCCTACTACAGGGCTACGTGCACTGGTGCGAGAGGAGAAGCATCCTGGGTCGTTCAATATATATACTTTACTTGCGTGCAGATCGGCTCAGTCGCACCTGCAAGAGGCCAAAGCGGTCATACAGGGAGAAGCAGCGGATAAGCTCCAAGCCGGGCAACAGCTGTACAAGGAAGGATGCAGCGCGATGCTTTTCTTCCCGTGGCGCACAACGTCTGTGCTGGAAGAGATATACTTAACGCTTGGCACCATGCGAAAGCGCGTGGAGGACATGTGTGATCTTCTACGGGATTTCATGACGGAGGGGTACAGCGTAGATGATCGCACGTTTGGGTTTACAGGACCCCATCCAAGCGGCTCTCAAGGGTCCGCAGGAGCAGCGTCGGGTGCGGAATTGCATTCTGAGAGAGCCACGCGCCTAGCAAAAAGAGACATCAATGTGGCTGGTGCAGACTCCCTTTCAAAGCGCAAAGGAAGTCTCTTTGTCCTCAAGGAGGGTAATGCTGTGGCTGTGATGGAGTTGTTTGGAACGCGATCAGGTACGCGCACACCGTTGCACGGTGAAAATTAGGCTAGCAGTTATATGTCTTCGTGCATCGAACTGGGCGAATACAATGATTCCGTTATTTGGTCTGGTTTTTATTATCGCAGAGGTCGCATACCACCTGTGGCGCGTTCCCCAGCACCGACCCGCTGGTGTGTGTCACGCACAATTCGACAATTGAAACTTTCCTATCCCACACTACACAAAGGGGCTCCAGAACAACTTTGATCTGGGTGGACTTGTTGGCAAATGAGACGTGCTTCAACCTTTGTATGTTTGGGTGTACATAATTTTCTATGGGTGAGCACTTTTTTCCGATCCCCAACGTCGTTTTTTCTGCAGGACTCCGCTTTCGCACGGAGATGGCCGCAGCGGTGCGAGCGTTGACTGAACTGTCATCTGCAGTGGCGACGGAGTTAAAATTGCTGCTCCCAACCACCGTGGACCGTCTAATGAGCGTTCTTTTTACAACACGGCCCAGCACCAAAGTGTACTCCGGCTTACCTGATGCTGTAAGAACAGCAAAGCTCCACCGACCTTTTTTTGCGTTATTGAACAAGTGTACGCTGAATTATGCACTGCAACGAAAGGGGGAGGGCAGACAGAGTCGAGTGCAGTAATGTAACAGAGAGGGGGATCAGACTCGGTCTTGCAGACATTCTAGAGCGTTTACATGTTGAGACGTCTTGCGCACTACGGTGCTGTCGGGATGCGCTGTCGTTGCAGGTGCATGAACAATGCCGAAGCAAGGTAGAGACGGCCTTCAGCCATTTGATGATTACGCTGTCTAACTGCTTGGCGGAACATCGGACTGTTTTTGAGCAGAGCGTGGCGCGACGACGGGCTGCCGCCTTTACTATTATGACTCTGATATACTATCTGGACATGCACAAACGCGCTCTGGACAGCATCCACGAATCGTTAGTTGCTTGCCGTGAGTCTCCGGCATATTGGGGATGGCTCGAGAACTGCCTGAAGCCTAATATTAAGGGACTCGGCGTGGACTGATAAAGCTGTGCGGCGCTCCTTGTGCGCACTTGTGCTACCGCGTAAGCGGTGCCCCACAGTATACGACGTGTAGCATGCTTTGTACGGTTAGCCGTGAGGCAGCAAAATCGTCTACACTTTGTCGCCTAGTGGAACTACGAGAAAGAGTCTTTTAGAACACTGCTGAATGTCGCAGGATACTCGTGCCCAGACGACAGGAACAGGTGACGTATGTGAGGGAACTAGAAGCTACAGCGATGCACAGTGATCTGCTGAATTGGCAACGTGCGTGTCTCAAGAGACGCGGAACTTCTGATGTGACAGCGGTGTATACACCTGTGTTACATCTGCTCTTTTTTTCCGATAGCGGAACCAGTAAGAATAACTTTCAGTTGACATTATTTGGCCTTGGCGTCTCTGGCGAGTTTGGAAGTCCTCGCAGCTCGCTGGTGCTGGGCAGCTGGAAATTTCGTTCTTGCAAGTATGCGGCAACGAGAAATCTGGTAGAGTCCAGGATAGATTAGAAACGCCAGCGATATGAACGACGTGCCACAATGAGGCCTCCAGTCCTTATGTTTACTGACTGATGGGTATGCGCCGCATACGCACGCATTACACCAAACCGAAAGGGCGGCGCCAGGTCTGTCTCAGTTCAGACACGTTTTACAAGCAAACATATGCAGCAGCAAACGTTGTGCGACTAAAGGTGAAGCCCGTCCGATGCCTAGTTTCTTACTCATGAAATCTGTCTCCGTTCAAGGACGTGACGCAGAAGTGAATGGATGCCCCACGGTAAACGTTCCGCAATACCGTGCGTACGTGTACAAGAAGGCGACTCCATCCAGTGAAATGCAGTACGACATACGTTGACGGGAAAACCTTGACGTAGTTCCTTTGGCGGAGAAGTCAGCCAACAACGCCTACTGCATTGGTGGTTTAGTGTTTATACTCCAAATAATGGAGACTACATTTGTGCGCCCACGTGAACGTACATTTGTTGGAGTGTGAATCTGTGATACAAGGTTGTTCCTTGGTCTATTTGATGTACGTTGTCTGGAATTCATGAGCATGTGGGAACTTTTTGTCACGTGGTCGCGAGCCGCTGTTGACATTTGTACCTCGAATTCGCAGTGGTCTCAGCTGTGTCCGCGGAACTGCAGGCGGCCAGGCCTACGTCATCTAGGCTTTTCTAGAATTTTACTCCACTGTTAGGAATCGGTCGGTATTGCCCACGGCAGTGCCACGGGCAACACGCTAGAGTGCCACGTTGGCCACTTTCCAGTTCACCGCGGACGGCATCACGGCCACCTGCGCAGCCGCCAGCGGACAAGAGTCTTTGAGTATCCGTGCAGCCGTGGTCCACGTGTTTACGTTTAAACAATGTAGCCTGGGATCCCGTCGCACCGAGGAGGCATGCACTACTGTTTGTTGGACCCTCGCACGTTACGTCTGTAGTGGATCACAAGCATGCGTCCTTTCACGGTCGTGCGAACCTGTACAAACGTATACATGTGTCTATACACATCTATCTCATCGAAATACATCTGAGCCAAGCTTCAGTCTTTGTTGAACACTTGAAATTTGAGAATATAAAGCTCTTGATGAGGTAGTCCTCTACGTTAGAGTCGAAAATATTGACGTAGTCACCAGAACAGCGTGCGACGTTGGTCTTCGTAACAACGCTCTGCACACCTTTAAAACCAGAATCGCGTTATTGGTATAAGAGCTCCTGTTTGCGTGTAGAAGTTGTCGCACAAATTGTAGAACACCACGAGCTGCCTTTCGCAAAGATGGTTACAAACACCTTCGAACGCACGAGAGGGAGCTCACCATTACATAACGACATACGTCGGTATCTACTTACGAGTGGACGCCTTTTTCTACCTTGTCAGCTTCTCCGACGACTGCGATATGGTAGCTCTTGCCTAAGCTTGACATCCTTGCACATGCTTGAATACTCTTCCTTTTTGAGCAGTGCTACGGCTCACGGTATGGTCTACATCTGCCTCGTGAGGGTCTCTCCAGCGCGAATGAACTACTGATGCCAAAACGTTTTCTAGACGTAAGATGCCCTCAGGTAGGGCAGTTGAAACAGTCCGTACGAGCACAATCGCTGGAATGGAAGCCATGGTCCCGGGGATTGGGACACCTGAAACAGTGCGTAGGAGCACAACGGCTGAAATGCAAGCCCTGGTCCCAGGAAGGAGGCGTGTGTGTGTCGGATACCGAGTTTGCTCGTCCGGATTTGAATAAATCCAGAAGGACTGTTTTTTCGTGATAAACCAAGTCTTCCATCTGCCACGCGGTGCCTCCGTGCTTCCTGAAAAAGAGTTGGTTCAATTGGACGCATACTTGGCAAAAAAACAGCTCCCAAGAAAACCATTTCTGTCCACCGCGACAGCTGTGGTGGTAGAGGGAGTAAACAGCTTCGGTCGTGAAATCGAAAGTTCGCAGTGCATCAACGTGTGTTACTGCATAAGTGAGTTGGCTAGTAGAGTACTCTCATTCGTGCCTATTATACTCGTTGCCGATCCAGTTTCTCGCGTACGAGGGAGAATGAGACAACGTGACCTAGATTTTCTCTGCGCAGCTGCGAATGTACTGCGCCCGTGCTTGCCTCGGCCCCGTGTGCCATGATGAACGATTCTGCCGGAGGAGGCATCCTTTTGGATAAAGGTCACTTGTCTAATTGTACTCGGACAGCCCCCTTCGCACTTCACTCCTTGCTGCCTTCCAGCGTAACCACAGCCACGTGGCGTTAATGTGTGCTCTGGCAACAAGGTCTGCAACTCAACGGCAATCTGCAGGCCGCTACATGAACAAGGCACCGTTCTCCTGCCTACCACCGATGGTAGTAGTGACTCCTCTGCAGCGCATCAGCCACAAAGAACATACGACCTCCCGAGAATGTAGCGATTCTCACCAGGTCAACCGAAGGTTTTTGAAGACGCAGTAACTCTGCTTTGTGGTCACTCTCACTCGTGCTTTTATTGAGGACTCGCAGCCTAGAATCTCACAGCTCTTCAGCGAATTCTTCAGCCGTAAGCACATGTGGGGGACAGCAGTGTTTTCATCGGCAACGAAATACTCTCTTCAAAACGACGACACCACAGAAGGTACGCATGCAGTGGAGCGTTGCATGACAGGGAAAAACAAAATTAGGTTGAATGCTGCGAGGGTTATACACCTGAATAGCGCGGAAATCACATCATTATGCACAGTGGCTGTCAAGCTGTACTTTTTCAACAGCGGCCCATGATATACCCACTTGTTGTTCGGTCGCCTGAATCGTGTGGTAGGGCACCTAATTACCCGGAGTTATGCCCCCACAAGTGCCGTTCTACACCAGCACCTTCAGTGTGTTTCCCCGACCACTTTAGATGGCTGAAGGTTGTGGAATATCGTCTCAGTGCGTTCCAGCAAAACGCCAGGGTGGCTGCGCGTGCAGCGGTGACACCGCTCATGAACTCCATCACAATCTAAGTAAGATCTAGAGAATTTGACCACCAAAAGCACCACAGGTCAAGTGCTGTGTGCGCTGAAGCCTTCTCACCAATAGGGAGAACGGAAAAAGTATTCACCTTTTAATGACTCTTTTGCGCATAGATGTATGCAGGTCACTAGGCACCTCTGACATCAGTAGGAAAGCAGGCTTATATGTATATTCGTGCTGCGCAAACAGTATGGTGACCCCACTAGGGAGGCACACGTCAGCCATGTACTACTCAACACATTGGCCTCCATGGGTATGATTGTTGTGATGAAACCCTCAGTCGACTTCATAAAGAAACACGTCTTCAGCTGTATTAATTTGTAGGAAAGATGAGGACATGTCACGTAGAGTTCTGCTCAACCACCGATTCGCGGACAGGTTGCCAAAATATTGTCAGACCAGCCTCCGACATACTGGAGATTAAAGCTTCCAACGCGCATCATGTCACTAGTTGGACTAAATTACTACCACTTCTACGTTAAAGCTATCTGACTTTGCGTAAACCTGTGCAAGTCGTGTAGCTAGAATAGGATGACATTACTTCCACTTTTACGTTGAAGCTCTTTGACTTCGCGTACAACTATGCCTTTCAGTAGGATGTTTGTAACTATACAATAAGGCAGGTCGTACGTATTCAGAAGGGTTGCGCTTCAAGAATCGTACGCTTTTATGCAATATGGATGCGTAAATCAACTACCGCTCCAGCGGCAGTTCAAAATCTCTGAATAGCTGATGTTCTCCGTGGTACCCTCACACGTCGGTATCAAAAAGTTACGGATACGTAACGGCCTGCAAAAGTGCGTGAGGATTTGTCAAGTAGAGGGCAGTCACGCTTTGACACCTATGTTGCTACTGGCTGGTAATGGCTGTGAGGGCTGGCAGGAAACCGGACAGCCTCTGGGACTCCTGGCAACTTGGGCACCTTCCTTCTCTTCGGTTTCATCAATTGCCACGGGAACACCACACGTGCACCAGGTTGTCGCTAAACGCGAATAACAGCAGCTGTGGATGATGCCCAGTTTAGCAGCTGAGGTGTCCCCTTCAGCGCGTCGAACAGGATAGCCTCCTTCCAACGACGTGACGCAGTGGCTGTGAGGCCGGAAACGCGCACCATCCAGTAGTGTTGACAATTACGTAGAACCTCCTATCGTACTCAGGCATGCACAGAGCGAAGGCTTTACTGGCTTCCAGCAGGAGCCAGTAGAGATTTTGCTTGACTGACGCAGATAACCACTCCAGCACATTCCTGCAGGAGACATCAAATAATGAACTACTTACACAGCCAACCCTTTCTTTAAACAAAACATAACTGCCCAACTACATACCAGCAATCCGTCCTATAGCGCACGAAAAGCGAAAGCTCAGGAATCCTGAAGCTTCTACGGACTCACTAACATGCCTAACGACTCGTACCTTCGCATTTACCGTCCGCTGAAGCGTTGAATGCCTTCCACTCTTTAGCGTTGTTTAAGCAGGCCCTGGCCGATCGTGAGTCGAAGCTTAGAGAGGGCACTACAACACAGCAGCGTGCACTGAAACGGACGGCAAACTATGCAGCTGGGCCTGTGTGCATCCTGTTGCTGTGAATCAAACAAGTGGACCGCAGATGTAGATCCTCCAGATGTTCAAGGCAAAAATGTCGTTGGTTTGGCGGTAACTACGGGTTACTTGCAACAACTAACGGAGACGTCGTGCACCACTGAACGCGTTCACGCGAAGTGCAGATTCACCCGTGCTGCGAAGTTCGGTATACCCTTGTTAGAGCGAGCATTTAGTTCGCACGCGTTGGTGTCTTACGTGTTGTCCGCTACCAGTACTGCCAAGGTGTTCACTGTGGGCACCCTCTGAACTGCTTTCGGGCATCCTGATACATGATATCCCCAATATGCCATGTCTGCTTCCGTGTAGAGAGTCTGCCTTTACGTATGCCGTTCGATCTAGGAAGTCTAGTTTTGCTGTTGCAGATTCGAAGCTTTGTGCAAGAATCGTGTCAAATGGTATGCTTGTGTCGTGGTACATAGGTAGGTGCTTAAACAAAAAATACTCTGGCTTTGAAAAGTCGCGTCTTTCTTTAAGTGTTGTAGATGAAGCTGCACGGTGATTGGGCTAGAGGAGGTCGCAGTACACTGCACTTGAAGATTACACAAGTGGCGTCCTTTGCTGACGTGTCCCCTGAGAGGTACAGTGCGTTCCAGGAAATCAGTTCAGCTCCTTAGTATCCTCGTTTGAAAAAGATTCTCCGCTCCGACGAACTGCATTCACTGCTCTCTTGCATGCCCTAGCACCGTATGTTCAATCTGAGTTTCTGCGAACAGAGCTTGTCACACCACTGTATTTCTGACCTACTGCTCTTTAACGTCTCAACGTCGGACAACGTCCCTTTTCGTACAACTAAGGTACTTCGAGTCTGGAAATTGTCTTTGTGTTCCATCGCGCGCACGTGTTGTTCATCATTGTGCCCTTACCTCAATGACTGGGTGTGCCATTTCACGTGTACAAACTCGATTCACTACTTTATTACTAGTGTCCAATCTCGTTAATGTTTCACAAGTACTCACGGTACAACGGCGGAGCGAACCGTACGGAGGTCAAAGATGATGGACTCGCACAGCCTTTGCCACAATCTCGGCAGCCTTTCTTGAAATGATCACATGAAAATGTGGGCCTGCCTTGCGGGGCTGGTAGGCTGTGTGCTTGCATGCACTTTGTATAGCCGCGTCCCTTCAGGGTTCTCGTTGTTTTGCTCCCACCTGCTGCAGCAACTGCAACTGGTGCATGTGCTCAGTCCTGTGCAGCTCCCGCGAAAGGCTGCGCGAAGGCGTGTAACACAGAAAGTTGACCTTCGTAAGCCCTGTAGTTGACGGTCTGCCTGCCTCACTTTCCAGTGTTGTTACTGCGAATGTGGCGACAAGCGACGCACAAACGGTATGATCAGTGTACCCAAGGAGGTGCCGTACACGTAGTGTGCTTCACGATGTTGTCTAAGATGGAGACGGCTTTTTCTGGATGAATGGCTTCCAAAGTTCTCGTAGCCGGGCTTTGTGCATATGTGTGCAAACGCGCGCACATGTAATATGCGTGAGGTACTTGCCTGCGTGCAAGGACTTTAACACTGTGAACATATCACACACGTGCACACGTTTGTTTACTCGTAGATGCACCACAGTGTCACTGTCTGGCTTCGTACTGTAACGCTCCGACGAGGATGTGTGGGGTTGCCTCAACAGGGCATGCGACGGTGGTTGTTTGCTTGACCTAGATAGGAAATGTCTACCGTAGACACGAAGAAGAATGGAGGGAACAAAGGGCGGCGTGCTGGTGGCGGCCAGAAAAATGCCGCTTTACTTGCAGCCGAGAAAGAACGCCTCAGACTGGCCGCCAGGGAAGAGGAGCTCAGCGTCAGTCCGAACACACTTCGCCGTCCTCTTGTGATGGGTCACCTTCAATCACATTGTTCTCAGGAAGACCTACAGTCGTCCCGTGCAGCTTGAGCCCTTCGAGAGCTCCACGCGCAAGCCTACAAGCTTCTACGCATCGACCAGCACGCACACGCAGTAGCAGAAGGGTCCCGAATCTTATTACACTTCGCTTGTGTACTTGTGCAGTCACGTGTTTCTGAGGCAAGAGTTTCCTACATATACGAGAACAGACATCAGTGCCTTTTCGATGCTGTCACTGCATGTATACTGGCAGGACTACACCGGAAGGACTCTTGCGATTGCTCGCAAGGAGAAATGCGACGTCATTTCGAACTGGTTGCCCGTCGTTCGAGAAGTAAAGGTCAGAGAAATGTGGTGGAACCAATGTCTGCGAACAAACGAGAGAGTCGTTCGGGGTGGGCTTGGAAAGCATCGGATTAATATATTACAGGGTGACATCAGTTTCAGTGTCCTTGCTATTCATAGACTACAAAGGTTGATCCCTTTCAAGCGCAGAGAGCTACTCAGACAAAACAGCTTTTCGCAATGTCTTGTCTCCTTCCTACCGTATCACGGGAAAAGAGTAAACTGGTGGTTTATCCCTGAATGCGCGTTTCAGTTACGCGAGATGAAGAAAGATGTGGATTGTTTCATTGAAGAACGCGAGCACTGGTTTGAGCGCCAAGACGCTACGCTGGAGATGAAAGATTTGGACTTGGATGATGCTGAAGAATTTCAGAGGGTGGTGGTACAAGCACATAAAGTCAATATCAAGAAACTGTTTGCGCTTCAGGAAGCCCGCCTTCAAGCTCTCGAAAAGAATTTCAAGGACAACTTGGCTTCAGTAGAACAACACTTCGAAGACGACATGAGCGATCTTACGCAAGCGCACACATGCTTCAAACAAGAAGTTGAACTTATTATTCAGCAGGTTGGTGGGCAAGTTTCCACTCGTCGGCCACCCTTTGTGGACAGGGTGGGTAGATCATTATTTGCAAGGTAGGTGGTTGTGATACTGGCACACTTTAATTACAGATCGAAGAAGAGGAGAAGTTGAAGGCACACGAAGAGACGACAGAACACAATACACAGTACGAGCTAATTCGCAACAGGAACATTGAGGCAGACCACCAGATGAAATCCGCTTTGGAAGAACAAATATCTCGCCTCAAAGAAAGGTGTGACACGGCGCTTCAAAATTATAGAGAGAGTACGGATGCGAATACACAAGAATACAAGCGGCTGGTGGAACAGGATGCGGCACTGTCGAAGCAGGTGGATTTGAAAATAAAACAAGTTGAAAGGCTTCAGGCATCAATTGTGCATTGGAAGGCCAAACTGGCCCAGCATAGACAGGTGCGTGGAATGCGGCGTACAAAATAGTACCCTGTTTTCCGCCTGCCCGAGCCGCAGAAAGGGACGCACCACATGCTTTTACACTGAAATATTCGTTTTTGAGGAGACTGTGGTATTCACTCAAAGAGAGTGGCAGTAAGAGAGGCCCTTCCTTTTTCTCTGGTGCCAGGAAGGCGAGGCGCGAAATGCCCAAATGAAAGGCGAGGTGGAGCAACTACGCCGGCACTGTAAGGAGCTGAAGGCGAAGATGAGTCGATCCAGGTAACCAAGCGTACGCTATTGATGTAGACCGCTTTATGCGCCTGTGCCTCTGGCTGCGTCGTTCACTTGAAACACTTGTAGTCATTTGCAGCGGTGCAGAGGAGGAGAGACAGTAAGATCGCTCGCCTCGCTCCGGTAGAGCTCGCTGTGGTGAAACTAAGGAACAGCGGAAGTTTTTTTGCTTGCACATTATTGCACCTCAAAAGCTGTTAAAACAAAGGACGCAGGCACATATAATTGCGCCTTTATATAGTCTGTTCTGGTGCTGAAGGGAAAGCGGCAAGAAAACTCTGATCGATCTGTGCGCGAGCGCACGCGAATGCAAAGGCAAACTAAACGAACACCTCAAAGTTGCGGAAAGAATTCTTCGCACGGCTGAGCTATGCAGGTTAGCCGATCGTTTGGATTTTGACAATCTGAGAATAATGCGACCTACTTCAACCATCCCCTCTCTAAATACGCCCTAGTAGACGATCGATGTGAAGAAGGAGAAGGCGGGCAGTGCTGGGATACCCCTGAACATAGCAACTCTTCCAAGAGTGTGCAGACAAAACGCTTCTTGTGTACTGAGAGCTTTAGAAGCAGAAAGGTGCCTCGGCGAGCGAAGTCCTCGGATCCAAACGGTGGACCCAATGTTTGGGCCGTAACGCCCAAAGCCAAATAATGAAGGTGGCGCGTTCTTTAGTACATTGCCGGTCCTAAAAGTCAATTTCCGTCGGTCACACACAGCATACTTTTTCTTAAGTGCTCACATTGACGTCAAGCTCTATTTCGCTTGCAGCGGAGGTGCCTTCTCTTGCAAGCAAAGAAAATAGCACAATTATGCCGGTGGGGCAGGTGTTCGCAAATGCCATTGTGACCACGATCTCAGAGCGCCCGGCAGCGCTGGTGAAAATTGAGGTTCGTCATTTTGGCCTCTTGAGCGTTTGTTTAGTGCCTTTAATGCACGGAGAACAACGTATGTGCACGAGTGGGTGTGGAATTGCTGCCTACGCTGCCTCGCCCGTTCACTTCTTGGGGCAGGAAATACGAGACAGAGAGGGAGAAAGTCGCTCCTCTGCCCAGAGACCAGAGCTACACTGAAGACGAAGTAGACTGGCAGCAAATTAGCGAAGAAATGAGGGAAGAAATTATGGTAAGGCTCTGGCGAGTCAAACGTGCGCTGCACCCCTCCGACATCTGGTCGCTACGTGCGACCGCACGACTTTGCCGAATTAATGTGCCTCGTATCTGTATTGCTCTTTGCGATGTTCGGTGGGTACATACACTGCATTTCCCTACTGATTTGTCATGTGGCTGCGCTATTTTGGTAGGACGTTCTCGGGGACGATGGCGTAGACGAGTGGAATTATCTTGACAACTTCTTCAAGAGATACAACAAAGTGCTGTTGGATAAGTAAGTTAATGCGTATCTCGCAGAGATTTCGGCCAAGAGCTCCTTTAGACTTGCCTTTGTAGAATTTAAGTCTACAGTGACTTTGTTGCGGCCTATTTTGTGTGCTTCCCGTGTCCATTGCTAGTAGATTTGCGCACCATCTACCGTTAAGTGGCGGCAGAGATGCACAACTTGCTGTGGAGTACTACCTGTCCCGTATGACCGTCTTTGCCTCCTTCCTGAATCCATTGTGACAGACAGAGCCCTGAGATGGAGGAATTTTGCATGTGTTAACTACGAACCACAATATTTTTCCATGTGCTCTCACAGGCTGGCATTTCACAAGCTGAAGAAGAAGACTGAGCAAGAAATAGCTTCGATCCAAGCAAATCTGGATACTTTCGTCGACAGGGTTTCCGTCAACGTGGATACACTCAACAAGCCAAATTCTCTCTTCTTAGTAAACTTCTCGAGGGCCCGCGCGGCCACGTAAAAGGCTCTGTCTCGCGCGTATGGCTACTCCAGCTGCCTTTTGACGCGCTATGGAGTGCCTCTTTGAGGAGAAGGGGACCACTTGGTGGACTCCTAACGTGAAGGAGAAAAGCGGACCGCGAAAAGGCAGTGTACACTGTTGCGAGCGCTGGCATACATAACTCGAAGACTGCCAGTGATAATGTCGCAATTAAAAAGCGTCAACGTAGCGAGAGTAGGTGCACGGGTAGCCGGTGACGCCTCTAAATGTTCAGGCATCGCAAGCCTCCGGCGCAGGCAACGTGCAAAAGGCGCGAGAGCGTGAAACCAATATAACGTTCTCTGAGTACTGTGGAAGTGCACACGAGCGTGTAGCACTAACTTTTCTGTTCGCCGCGGTAAAGGTGGTCCGGTTCTGCGGCGTGTTGCCCTGTTCTCGGCTGACTCGAACTTGTTCCAGAGAAAGCACTTTAGATTCCTTCGGGGAAGCTGCTCTGGAGGGGAAGCGGTGCACTGCAGTTCTCAACTTGCAACTGCTGGTCACCCAGCTTGTGACAGGTGGCGGTCACTGTTATGACGAATGGTCGCGGGGGCTCCATGGTACGCCCGCGTGTGGGCGGGAGCAGAGAAGCGCACCTCTCACGTGCGCTCAAGGATGTGTCGCCGCATACACATTCTCTTCACGTTCATCCAGTTATTGCACAAAATCTTGTTGATCAATGTCCCGGCCATTTGCCGCCATATTCCACATCACAAAAAAGTTGAGACGTACCTACCAAACCTTCGTGTCGATGTTGTAGCTGCATGCGCGCCGTAAGCACAGAGTGACACCAGTCGCCCCGGGCTGTGTGATAGCCGAACAACTCTGGCCAGGGAAAGTGAGGTGGTGCTTGCGAAACAGTCCAACAAAGAGGTAGTCGAAAATGTGGTAGTACCTGGGGGCGTCATGAGGCCAGGCACGTCCGCCGCCTCGTCAAGGCAGGGTTGTCTAATACTGCATTCAAGTTACATGGGTACTCTTCTTCCATTTTGTCCGCTCTTACACGTTTCTAACGAACACTTTCCATATAAAGTGTGCTTTTTAAAGTGACAGTTTGTGCTGTCCCTCCCCGTACGTACACTCCCCTCTGTGCAACGGCTTGACAAGCCAGATGCATTCTGTTACCACAACGGCGTTCACGGCTGCCCTGTCCCCTCCTAGGTGATATATCTGCGCATGGCCCAACATGAAGTTGCCTCCGCCTCCAGCACTTCGGTGACAGCTAGCAGCGCTGTACCGCTGTGAATCTGCGCCTGGCTCTGCCGGGCTGATGGCGACCGCCGCACAAGGGTACACGGGATAGGTGGGGACATATGTTTGTTCACTGTCCAAGCTGAAACGCGACAACGTAGACTAGAACCGAGAAATCATACAGCTCATTTGGGGGACACGAAGGTAATAATAATTCCACTCTTGTTAAACGTGTTCATTTAATTACAGTGAACGTCTCGGCCGCCGAGGGGGCAATACGTGACTCTCGAATGGGGCAACGGCGTGAGCTCTCAACCTACCTTGGTGTGTGTGGAATCGCAAAAGTGAGACCGCTTTTGGTGAGTGGAATTCGGCAATTTTAGTTTTGTCGAACCTCCTGGGTAGCAGCTTTAACTTGACAGAGGGAATTCCGCCTTGCGCGCTGTACGTGTTCCTCTACGCCTCCCTGTGTTGCACAGTTGCTCTGATGTACCTGCAGAAGTGCATCCCATCAAGCCCCGTTTGTAGGCCTGCGTTAGGATATAGAACCACGAACACACGCAGCAATGAAACTGCTGCACTGGCCGTAGCAGCAGCAAAGATCTGAAAGCACGTATAAACACTGCATACCAGAGGGAATCTTCCGAGCAGATATGGTGTTCTACGAGACCTTCGTGTTCGTATCGAAACGCATGAAGGGCCCCGAAATTCGACAGCTTCTTCGCCAGCAAGAAACTCTCATTGAGAAATATCACGGCTCATTGCTGGCGGTACGAGATCTCGGTTGGAGAAAAGCAGCCTTCCGGTAGGTACACACTGCGGCACATTCATTGTCGCACGTTCACCCACAAGCGCTTCATTGGTCTGAGCAGGTGTGGATGTATTTGTCAAATCTTGATCGCACAGGAGGCGGTCACGGGAGATGTCGGGAACCATGCATTGCCTTTTGAATTGCTGTGTAGCATCGTACTGGTGGCCCACTTACGCTGAATCCATGCGTTCATGAAGCGGTCCGTGTTGTCTTCATATCCGTTTATGTCTCCCTTCGTTGTCGTGTTCACGCATCGGCAACGCTGAACTGACCAGTGCGGCGCGCCACGTGCGACTGTGGTGTAATTTTGAAGGTGCGCTTTGAGACTGAATGTCGTCCTTTGACGTTCCTATATATATATATATATATATATATATAGTAGAACGTA
>KL647289.1:1410066-1553661 GCA_000727475.1 Sarcocystis neurona | reverse complement strand
ATATATATATATATATATATATATAGTGAAACGTCAAAATTGACCGGCAGTCACGTCTACCATTCTCGTCTGCCAACATTGAGTCAAATTCTTTGTAAAGATGGTTTGCAGCGTTGTGAACCGGAATAAATTCTTACTGCTGTTCCGATTCGTTTCGAGAGTTGTTCCGTTTATTCACCGCTCGCATCACACACACCCCTCCGATGACTCTCCTCTTGTGTGCATCGCTACCTGTAAAGTGCTGCTCATACGAGGTTTACGATAGACTGTTGCTACGCGCTTCCACCTAGCAGGCACCGCTTTGAGGTATGAAGTTGCTCGCGTAGCTGTCGTTGTAGCTGGATGCTGTAGTCAGTCGCTTCGCCCTTTTCTGTTTCGAACGAACCTGATGGGTTTGACACGCGCGGAACAACCGTGCACACAGAGTTGTCTTTCAGTGTATTTTGTGTACCTGTATTTGTTTATGCGCTTGCATATGCCGCATGCAAAGCAGAACGTACGTACCGATGCGCTTGTTCTCATATTTGCTGTTCTGTGCGGGCTTGTTCGGAGTACGTACACGTGTGTCTTTCTGTGTTTACTCTCCTCCTGCGCGTCAGTACACTTCGATTTCCGGTCTAAATGAAGACGTACGTGCTCGTGTATGCATGCGCTGTCGAATTCGTCCGCTAGAAGTCAGCCTTGTATGACAGTGGTACGACGTGTCCAGGAGAGAGAATACTCAGTGGACAGTGTGCATTGTTCCGTATGCTGGAAATGGGTTGCCTTTGTGTTGTTGAATCTCTCCTTTCCTGCGCGATCTTGATTTGTGCTGGAGTGTGGTACGATGGTCTCGTGCACTTGCTGTGTGTGTTCTTATTTCTCTACGCCTCTGCGCTGTCTCGTAAGAACGCGCCTCCTGGTAACGGTCCAGGGCAGCCGGTCTCTTCCTGTCCTACACCTTTTCGAACGATGAGTTGTGGAGCACTTTGATACAGCCTTAACGTGTTTCTGTGCCTGTCACGTGTCTCACAGAGATTGTCTACCTGTGTCTCGTCTCCAACGCAAAGGAAACATGCTCTTGAACCATCCGTTATACACCTCTTACTCACCGAACAGTGGAGTCTGGACAAATATTTTGTACTATGCATGATTTGCATACCCGGCTGTTTTACACGTCTGTAATTAATCCGCGCCACTTTGTTGGTCTTTGTACGTGCCGAGAGCTCATGCACCTGGATCTCGCAAGATCTTCCATACGCTACACGCTCTGCAAGTCGTGTGGTGCAAGCCTGTGTGCCACGGTCATTTGTACGCAGAATATGCAAGCCTAGACAGGGCATATTCTGGTTCGGTCGTTTGTACTACTTCTCTTTTGGGGCGCATCCTGCTGCGGTGGCGGAGATGGCGCAGGCGCTGGAGTCTACGAATGGGGTGCTTCGCCATGCGACAATGAAGATGAAATACAAACATAATCTTCTCACCTACAACCCTTCCCCTCTTCACCATGCAGCACCTAAGCCGGGCTTCCAGTGAGGGCTTTAGCGCTGACGTGAGCTTACACACACTTAGGGTACATCTGCCCGTAGATCCGTGGAACCAACTGGGACACGTTTTCGGGCTGCGATGTAATGTGCCAAGTGGTGGTGACTCGCGCCACACTTGTGCGGTGACGTATGCAGGTGCGCGCCTAAAGTCTTGATTCACCACGGTGTACCAGTGGCAGATCTTCGTCAACAAGAAGGCGACCGTCCGTCCAACTCTGTTTTCAAACGCGTGTAGACATGCGTAAATAGGCGGAACTGTGTACACGTATACTGGTGTGCATTTTATTTTTGTGTGAACAATATTGTTCTTGACTTCTTCACCCTCTGTAAAGCACGTGGTATGCTGGAGACAATAAAGACGCGAAGAACGTTGTCATCATCGATTTTAGGGGGGTGGACGTTGAGAGTTCAGCTCATTTGCAGGTTGTTACTGTTTACCTATTAACTGTATCGCCTTTGCGGCTGCAGTGTGTGCTCTCCTGCGTGTATGTGGCAGTCAGTTTCTCGTTCCCTCTCTCGAGCGTTGTCATCGTCCGTCCCTGCTGGGTGGTTGAAGCGTTTCCAACACATCAAGGTACTACAACGCGGAAGCATCCATTCTCTCGCATGATGCCTTTTGGGTTGCGCCCCTCGTACGGCATAGTTTTCCTGTTCTAGCGCTCTGGAAGAGCTCACATTTTAGCCTTCCATTTCGAATGTGTAGGCGCAAACTGCCGTGGTCTTCTGGCCTTGCATCCACAATCCATCTCTCGACAAGAAAATGATTTATATTGTGGATGACTGCACGCGCCGTCTGCCGCATCTTTGCAGCTTTGCAATAACACTTGCGACACCGCCGAAATGGGCGTCGCTACGCTCAGCCGTGGAGAGTTTCGTATTTTCACCTGTTTACCTTTATAGGGATACTTCGCATACGTTCTCACCAGTGAAAACGAAGTGGAAAATTGTCGATGTGAAAGGGGCACGTCGGCAGTTTCACTACTCGAAAATAGGTCTTCCGGATTACGTATATAGCAGAGCGGGTGCTGAACTATACCTGTTACCGTGCACGTGCTCGATACATGTTATCATCTGCATCCTCCAGTGGTAGAGATCAGGTTGAGCCTACTCAACGTCCTGTAGCAGTCGGCGCACGTGAGAAACTTCAGTAGAAAATTTGAGAGGAATAGGCTCTGCAGAAAGATCAATGGATAAGCACCTGATGTGATGGTTACATGCTTATGACCCCCTGATCTGTATCGTGGGCAGGTGCAGCATCCACAATAGTAGTGAGCGTGGGAATGTGCGATCTGTTCTCAGTGTGTTTTCTTCATGTTTTCGTGACTCACGCAAGACAAGGCCAGAAGAGCACGTCGGCCTCAAAAAAGAGAGACAGAAAGGTCGATGGTTGCTGGAATGTCGGCTCTCGTATTACTCCCGTGCTGGCGAAAAAGCGCGGCTAGTTTTCGCGAACGGGCGGTATGCTTCACGGAACCGGCTCTACTGGCGAGTGGCACGTCGTTTCACTATAATTTCAAAGTTGTCCACGTACGCCCCTCGTACATACCATAGGTGCGTAATAGCGTGCTGATGTCGCAGTGTGCTTTCAATGGAGGTAGTCAGCTACGTTTGCTTACGATCACACTCGACTACGCACATGCGTGTATGCGCTGTTGAAAGAGTTGTTGGGGTGTCTGACTGGCTTCTCCAGATACGTATATACTCCCGAATACAAGGGATTGTGTTAGGCTTGCACCGAGTAGACTGTCTAGTTTCCGACAAAGAGCGCAATGGCCGTTAACTGGGACACATGAGATCCCGACTTCGTAGAAGCCCTACAGCGTGGGGGCGTCTACGCAAAAACAGGCATGGCTGTGTTCACCCGTTGTTCATGTGCCATAGCGAATATCTTTGAGTATGTTTGTGAACGAAAGAGAGCATGCACCAGTGGGCATACCAGCAATAAAAAGAGAGATCCCAAATAGCTAATACTTTGTATTCCAGGACTGCAGACATCCAAGCAACCGTGTATGCTGCCACGTCACCTGTGCTGGCAATTTTATGAGTGATATTAAGGTAGTTATATAACCAGGTGTACAGCTGCGCTGCTCCGTGCAAACAGGGCCACATGCTGTACGCAAGACTCTCACGCCGTTTCGTCGTCTTTTTCAGTCAACGCAGAAAAGGTAACGCGCTTTGCCCAAAGTGTTATGTGCCTCATCTCTACAGAGCAAGTTCCGGCCCTTGAGCTACATGTCTGTCAATGCTCGGTGCGCAGTTCTGTAGACGCTTACGTTGCGCTCCTAACATGCACAGGCGTGAACACGTGAATTACCACGTGCTCTTTTCGGCTACGCACGTGCCTATATTGCCGTGTGGACAAACTACTGCGTGGCCCCCACTTTTTAGCATAAAAGGAAGCCACATGTACGTCGAGGTCGTTCACCATCACCCTGTACGTACACTTCGCGTTCCGTCCCCGTAGGCTGTTGAGTTCGCTTACAGTAACATCTTCACAGCAGTGCGCTTTCTCTTCGTTTTTCACATGGTGGGCCTACCAATACTTGAATTTAACTGTTATCTATACAAAAGTTGCTTTTGCCCCACGGACCTGTCGTGCACGTATACAAAGAAGGCGTTTTTCAGTCAGGTACTAGCACGTTGGCGGGATGGCCATACACGTACATACGTGGACACGTGAACCAGTTGGTGGCTCCGTTTTTACATCGAAGTCCTTTACTGAATTATGACTCAGTCGCCACGCACGACTGAGTCATCAATACCCGCCCGCACGTGGACAGGCACACCTGTTGTTCGTATATCCCCAAGCCATCGTACCAGTATATCAGTTGTGAAAGTTCAGGGCGACACAAAAGTAGGCACGCACGTACCTGAGTCCTTGCCCAAATACTCTTCACGACCTGACTTCTGGAACACAGCCTACCAGTTGTGGTGTGGCAAGTGGTTTATTTACAGTCAGATGCATTCATTTATGTTGCAGGTGTCCTACTCAGCACACCACGCTTCTGGCGCTAAGTTTCCAACGTCAAGTGTACTTATAAAAACCAGTGCACCGTACTGTGCACAGTACTGTGGAACGGTTCACGCAAGCGTTTGGACACACATTCAAGCTTTTGATTGTGAAGAAATTGAGTACCACATACCTCATTTTTGAAGTGTGATAGGGTGAACTTTGCAACTGCGACACACAAGCATCGTATGCATATTTGCACAGGTACGCATGCGTATATACATACATGTCTCCGTCTAAAGGTGTATGGAATTCAGTAGATGGTAGAAGAACACATTAATAAGGAGGCAGATAGATAGACTGGTAGATATGTGCGTGCGTGTGAGTAAATGTACAACAATGCAGAGCGCTCTTCCACCTGGCGGGTACGCCCAAAAAAAATGTCTTTCCCCCATGTGTAGGCAGAGAGATAGATTCGTTGATATATGCGTGCGTTTAAGTAAATGTACAACAATGCAGAGTACTCTGCCACCTGGCGGATACGCTCAAATGTCTTTTGCTTGTATTTAGGTTGAGGGGTAGAGTGGTAGATACATGCGTGCGTATAAGTAATTGTACAACAGTGCAGGGTGCTCGGCCACCTGGTGGATTCGCCCAAATGTATTTTTACAGTGTACGTTGATATATACGCAGTTGTGCAGGAAGACAGTGTACACCTGTCTTCCCCTTAGATGAAACCTGGAAGGCGTCCGCCCACGGCTACAATAGCGTACGTATACATCTACATATCCGTATACATATTCGTATGAATATACGTATGAATCTACATTTTGTACACAGAATGTACACACACGTCCGCAGCATCTCGATATGAATAGACTTACATATATATATACATATATATGGTGTACTTGCCTTTCCGACCGGTGCACACACGTACGGGCATGATTTTCATCTACAAGTCCATATCCCTCCTTGTAGCCCGTCCCCCCCAGCTCCCCCCTCTATTTTCTGCATGGACAAGTTCTTTGCTCGCGGGGCCGCTTGATAATGGCGTTTGCTTCTAGTCAGAATTGTTGCATGCTTATATATTGAAATAGTGTCCCCTTTTGGAAGTCGAGTCTTCTTTCTATTTGATTTATTTCCCGTCACCTTACATACCGACGTCAGACCGATGCCACCATATTTACATATACAGCAGGACCTGCGTGCACACCACCGCACGTGACTGCACCGTGCACCAGCTGTGCAGCTCTTGGACGTGTCTGCGGCCTGAACGTGCAAGGATGATGCGCACATCTCCACAAGAAGAGAAAGTTTTGTTTCTGCCTTTTTCCCCTTTCCGTCTTCTTTCTTCCCCAGCTTTCCTCCTGGGTGGGCAGCTACTCATTTTAACACCTTACACGCTGCATGCCGTTCTCTTTTCGTGTGTGCACATCCGACGAGTTTTTCCTCTTTCCTCTTCAGCTTTCTCCCAGGCGGACTGCGCTGTCCCGTACGATCGACAGCGCTTCTCGCAACTACACTCTCGCTTTTTCTGGTTCACTTTCACCTTCTCCTCCCGCTTCCGTTGTCCGGGCGAGTTCTCTTCCTGCGCGATTTCCTCATACGTGATTGTAGAACGCATAATGAACGCACAGCCTCATCGTGCGTCCGAAAAGCAAAGTTTGCAATCCTTTCTACAGGTGTTCTTGCTGTCTTTACATTGCACCTCGTGTCTGTTGCTTTTCCCACTCGTCCTACTTCCTTGTTTCGTTTGCACTGTGTTTTTCCTTGTTTTACTACACTTTGACTTTTATCTGTCCGCCTCTTTCCGTGGGCTCTCCACGACCAAATCTGCGAGGCGCAGAGCAATGTGTAGACTGCCAAAGGAACGGTAGAGCAACCCTGCTGCCGCCTGAGTCGCCACGTCCACACCCTCTGAGCTTTATCCGTCGCCATTTTCTCGTCGCTCCTCTTCTCGCTCCCGTCTGACCTCACCACTGTCCTCCCACCAAAACTTATTCTCCTAAGAACCTCAGCTCTCCCCTTCCGCGCCACCTACCTTAGTGCTTCCATGGAGCTGGCGCCTGTACCACCTGCCGCTCCTGCGGCGGCTGCACACCCACTCCATTTGGTCTTGCGCGGGGACTGCTGCGGTTGTTTCTGACCGGCAGCTGCTTCTTGCTGCGGCTGTTACCTTTATTCTTGGCAGCTGCGGTTCCACAGCAGGTTCTGCAGCTGCTTGTTTCGGCTGCCGCTTCGCCTGTTCCCCGCAACAACGGTACACTCTACTACTTCTTACCGCTGCACGTGTCACTTCACGCCTGTCCGGTGCCGCCAGCGCTTGTGCTGCTGCTGCCGCTTTTGCCCTCTCCTCGGCAATATTGCTGCTGATGTTCTCTTCTTGGGACGTAACCTTTTTGGTGCTGCGAGAGCAATGCTGGCACCTTCTCCGTGGTCTTCCTCTTCCTCTTCTGCTGTGGGGGCGGCTGCTGCTCCTCTTCCGTCTCTCTCTTGCTGTGGTCTTCCTGCTGTCGGTACTGCTACTCAGAGGACGACTTCTTCAGCAACCACTGCTGCTGCTGCTGCCTCTCTCACTGGTGGGGCTGTCCCCACCAATTCTCCTGTCGGTCACGCTCGTGCTTTGCCTGCAACTGCCGTTGCTCCTTCTCCCCCTGTTCTTTTGTCTGGTCTTCACGAGCGCTTAGCTACTGCACTTCTTCCCCGTCAGCCACAACACCACTTCCGACTCGCAGAACCAGCTGAAGCACATGCAACAGCAAGTGCTGCAGGGAACGCACCAACAGAAGCAGTAGGGGAGGCGACAGGAGTCGCAGGGGAAAACGACGCAGCAGCAGGGACAGCAGGACCATGCGCCACATCGCGCAATGTGCGAGAACTTCAACCAGGAAATACAATCCGTCTCTTAGAAACAACAGCGCTCGCAGCAGCCGAGCACGCGTCGGAGGAGGAAGCAGCAGCGCTACCGGCTGCAGCAGCAGGGACGCCTTCAGTTGTTGGCGCGGCATCAGCGCATTCAGTCAAAGCGGAAACACTGGCAGCACGCCTTGCTGCGACGGTGACATCACCTGCGCACCCAGAAAGAGCGAAGACAGTCTCTACAGCCCTGGCAGCAAAGTTGAAGACCGCTGCGACGGCGCAGCTGCTGCTGGCTGATCCGCTGCTGGCAAACCTTCCCGGTCAAGAAAGCGCAGTTTCAGCGGCCCGAGAGAAGCAACAGCAGTGGCGACAGGTGAAGTTGCTGCAGAAGCAGCAAGAACTACAACAGCGACTGTTAGTCCTGGAGGAGCAACAAAGACAGAGAGATGAAGCAGCCGCAGCAGGTTTTGAAGGGTGGAATAGCTGCCACTGGGTATCCACTACATCCGATGCTCCAAGTGAAGAGGAGGGGGGACAAATTAGTGCTTCGGATGCCACTGCGTGCCCGGCGACGTCTGGCGGCCCCAGCGGCAGCAACAACAGCCGTAGTTTCAGCTTCCCCAAGGAATTGTTAAAGCCAGAAGGAAACGGTGTAGGCTTTGCACCTTCCACCTCCCCAGCTCAAGGTCATCATTTGCCGAATTCCACATTCGTTGAGAAGGTAGCGCGCGGTGCAGCAACAGGCGCTGGTGGAGCAGAGTCTAGAGCAGCAGCAGCAGATCACACGACAGCAGCAGCACGAGGTAGCGCAACAACGGCAGAAAACACATCAGCAGGAGTAGGGATTCAAAGACGAGAGCGTGAGCAGCAGGTCTCCTACGACTTTGGTGCGCCGGCTCGCGCTGCTGCCGTCACTTCCACTGCTGCTACTTGTGTCGTCTCCCCCGCTACCCTCCCTGGAAACGTTGACGTCACTACCTATTCACAAGACGAAAGCAGTGGGCTTTCCTTTCCGTATTTGCTGTGGCAGGAGGACGACGATGTTGAGGCTGTAGGGAGAGCCACAGAAGAACCTGAAGAGACGTCTACGCACGCACACAGCGGCAACAGCAGCCCTGCAAAGGAGGCTGCAGGCAGTCCTTCACAGCTGTCGGGAGGATCTACGACAACAGCACCAGCGAATGCAGCAACAGCCCCAGCTTCAAACCGGTGAGTGATAGTCCCTTGTGGCAACTCGGCGTCACTCCACAAGTAGATGATTAGAGATACAGAATGTGAGTCCAGAAAAAAAACAAGGAGAGCGAGAGACACTGCGCGTGCGAACAAGAAGCTTTTCTAGTCAGGCTTATAATTCCTGCGCTGCATACGCAATGATGGAACCGGTGCACCACCTGCTCTTCTGATATTTACATTTATCTTGCGCTCCGTTTGCTGTTGCTGCTGCTGCTGGCGAGCTGGCACCGCATTATGCTGTCTCCCGTACGAATAATGTGCCTGCCTATTAATTGTCACTGATTCTAACCACTGCGTCTACACCTATATATATATATGTATACACCTGTGTGTACACCTATATATATATATTTACATACCCGTGTGTACACATATGTGGCTGACGTATCGTGTGTTAAGACACCTGGTGCCTCAAGTGTGGACCCCCTCTGACTCGGACGTCCGCTCCGTTTCTGGACGTCGCGCGACGTGCGCACGTGTGCACCGCATGCGATGCACAGACCTGTAGACGCCTGGCGGGGCATATTTCCTCTACTACTATCGGTAGGCCTTCTATCTGTGTGAGGAGAGTTATAGAGGTAAATTATATGTAGACAGGTAGAGACATCCATTTTCAACTGTACGTCTCTCCGTGTGGGGATGGAACGGGGTGGCCTTGCTCCTACAACTGTCCGTACATCGCATTCCACGTAGGGATATATAATTCATCTGTGTGTGTGAAGGTATGCAGGCGACTGCGTGTCTATGTGTAGTGGCCGTCCCGTGCAACTCTTTTTTGACGGTGTCTGTGCGCTTACCTGGAGTAGCTGTGGCCCAGGGCAGTGCTGCTGACCATGGTTTTAACATATGCGACGCTGTTGTGCTCCGCAGTGCTGTTGCTGCTTTGTTTGGTAATATGCTACGAGTGCTGCTCCATGTGGTGCTGTCGCTGTGCCTGCTTACGTGTACCTCCATCTGTTGACTGCTCTCCGCGATGCTGTTGCTGTTCTTGCTGCTCGTGGGGGCGTCTGTGCCCCCCCCGCAGGTGTGCTGGCGCTGTTCTCGCTCGAGCTGCTGCCCGCGTGACTCGCTGCGCCGGCTGCACTCCGCTAGTGCCCCGTGTTTTTTTCTGCTGTGCTGTCTGCAGCAGCAGCAGCAGTGACACGCTGCAACAGAAACAGATTCGCTACCCTTTCCCTGAAGCTGCCGTGTTGTGGGAGAGTTCGACCAGCTGCTGCATGGGTGAACTCTCTGCTTCTGCCGCCTTCGATGAAGAGCACCTCCCGCAGCTATTGCAGCAGCAGCAGCTACCGTTGCAACCCCTGAGCTCCGCGCAACAACCGCACGCGCAGCAACAGCAAGACTCACACCAGGAGCAGCGAGCACGGCTGCCGCTGCGTTTACTGCAGCAGCAAAGTGAAGGACAGACAACGGTTGGCTACGATTCGATATTGTCCAGTGAGTGGGTTGACGCACGACGAAGGGTGCTGAATTCACCGAGACTCTCCTCTTCTTCTTCGGGAGGCCGCGGCACACAAAGTGAAAGCAAAAGGACAGATGGTGAGCGAGGAGCAGCAGCAGCAGTTGCAAAGGCAAGAGTAACAGAAGCTGCGTGCGCTCTAGAGCCTCCCTGTAGCAGTCACGAGCGCAGAGGGAGCTGCACCTGCACTGCAGGAGAGGCACAGGCAGCAGATGGCGACGAAGAACCTAGCTGCCTTCCAGCCGCAGCAGCAACAGCAGCAGAGGAAAGCAGTGCCGCTGCGGGTACTGCCGCTGACTCTGCTGGGATCCGTTGTAGCGCCACTGCGGCTGATCCAGAAACGTTTTGCACTGCTGTTGTTGCTTTTCGTAGTCAGAGTGGTCGTGTTGCTGCTGGGCGTGCTGTTCTAGGTAGTGACAGAAGTCGGCTAATATGCGAAGCAGCAGAGAAGGGTGCAGCTGCACACCAAGCATTGGGCCTGTTGCGGCGTGTAACGAAGACACGGGCTGCTGCTGCTACTGAGGAGGCAGAAGGGAAGGGGAAACATTTGCTCCTGCAGCCGCCCACGGCTAGCACGTCTCCGCGGAAGATTGTGCCGCTGCATCGCCACTGGGTGCAGCAGCTGCTGCTGCAGCAGAAGAAACAGCAGCAGCGGGTTCAGCGTTTCCAGCTGCAGCAACAGAGACTCCAACAGCAACGTCAAACACAGGGAAAGCCTCTGCATTTCATCCAACGCCAGCAGCAGCACACCAAGCGGCATCAGCTGCCACACACCAGCCAGGAGCACCCCACGCGTGAACAGCGGCACCCTCAGTCACGGCACGGGGATCGGGCGGTGCAGCAGACCAAAACAAGCAAACAGGGCGGAAATAACCACCAACACCTGAAGAAACGAAGCCCTTCGAAGGCAAGAAATATTGTCAAAGTGGCAGTTGAAGGAGCCAAGCTTCCCATCCGTGAGGACCCTTCTCCACCTCGTCCACATACTATTTCATCGTCCCCTGCACCCCCTGCTTCATGGGCAGATGAAGGTGGGCTGACTCGAAATTCTCGTGCCATTTGTGCCCGTGCGGCTAGCTCTGCTCTCCCTGCTGATTATGTAGCGGCTCCGGCAGCTGCTGCCCCTAAGCCTGCTACGCCGGCTGACGCCCCGGCTGCTTCTGGTGCAGTCGCACTTGCCTCTTCAGGTGCTGCTGCTGCCGTTCCTGCTGGTGCCGCCGTTTCTGCCGCAGCTGCCGCTCGCACTGCTGCGCGGCGCAGCGCTGCTGCTGCTTCCAACGATCCTTCATGCCGTGCCGTGCTTCCTGCACCCACCGCTGAAGGCGTGCCGCGTTTTTTTGATTCAGAAAATGACTTACACAGCAGCCGTGACGTGTTTCTCGCCTCGACAGCAGCAGCAGATGTCCTAGGCAGCGGAGCAGCAGCAGACCATTCGTTCAGAAGAGCAGCAGCAGCTGAAGTGCAGGGTTTTCACGCCTTCGCTGCTGTCGCTGGTAATCCTTCTATCATCAACGCGCCTTCCCTTGCTCGTGTTTCCTTCCGCGAGCCGTTCTTCCCAGCACCCAAAGCGAAAGAGAGCCTCAGTCACGTGTACGCAAGCTCTTCTGATGCTGTGACAGTGGCACTCCGTCAGCAAAATGAACACTGGCCTTCGCTGCAAGACAATCTGCGTTTAGCCATTGCTTCCCCCGTCTTTGCACCTGCCGGTGCTGCTGCTGCCGCTCCTCATGCTAGTGGTGGCAGCGCGCCCATTGCTGCTGCTGCTGCTGCCGGTGCTGTTGCTGGCGGAGTACATCTACGTGCTGCTTCTTCTGCCTGCCCGTCGTCCGCGACCACTCCTACTGCAGCTCCAGTCCAGGCAGCAGTACAACGAGAGCAGAGGGCGAGGTCTATTGATCCGCCAGCGGGTAAGGCTGTTAATTCCTCTTTGCTCCACGGTACTTTATCTCTGAAAGGCAGCCGGATGGTGCTGCAGCAGCCACGGCCGGCCGAGAGACGGAGCAGCACGTGTGAGGCTGCGGCAGCAGCAGCGACTTCACAGCGAAGCGGCTCTCTCGGGAAATACGCTTCCACTGCTGGTTCTGTTAAAAATTTTAATGCTGCCCCTTCTGCTCCCTGCATTGCTGCTGCTGCTTCCGCTCTCACTGTCAGCACTGTTGCCCAGGCAGCTGCGCCTCGTCCGGTATTCCGAGGAAAAGGCGCTGCGGTGTCCGCTTCGTCAGGAGGGACCAAAGGAGGAAGAGACAACATGTGCAGCAGTAGCAGATCCCACTGTAAAAGGAGTGGGAGTCGCAGACACACGGCCAGCAAGCAGCAGTCGAACGATAATAGCAGCAGCGAGGAACAGCGCCGCAGCAGAGAGAAAGACGCACCCTCAGAAGCGGCAGCGGAAGGAGACAGTCTCAAAAAGAAGACAGTAGGAAGAACAGCAACTGCTCTGCAACGACTGCGGCATCTGCATGCAAACGTCGAGCAGCCGCCTAGACGCATCCTCCAGCAGGAACAGCGGCGGGGACGGCAACAGCAGCAGGTCGTGGAGGGTGTTGACCTTGTTGTGCGGGGGAGACACGTGGATTCGCGGGGCGTGCTCTCTGCGGAGGAGATGTCCGGAAAGCGAGAGCAGCAGCAGGACGTTGCCTCGAGTAAGTGCCTCTGCACAGACAAGGCGAAGAAAGCCAGGAGCGTGCGGGAACAGGAGGAAACTAGAAGAGAAAGAGTGTTCGACGAAGACACTGCAGACGACGCGGAGCTCCAGCGTACGCTGCGGAGACTGCGCGCGAGGTTGCTGCTAGATACGTGGGAGACAGGCAGCCCAGCCACGACCCAGCAGCGGGGGAGACATGCGGAGCAATCATCTGCATCACGCCATCACCAGCCCAGGAACTGCAGCAGCAGTGGAAAGCGACAGCGGCAGCCCAGCGCCAGCAGCAGACGAGGCAGTGAGCGTGGAGCAGCATCAAGGCTGTCAAAGACCTCCCTGGCGGAAATGAACTTTTCTCACTTGTCCTGCAGCAGCTACGGGGTCCGCGGTTTGGCCGCATCTGTGTCAAAGGGTAAGGAAGCAGCAGAAAGAGGAAGGAAGGACGCGCACAACGTAGGAACTGCTTGGAGGGTACTGAGCAATAGTAAAGACAGGAAGGAAAGGGGAGGAAGAGACTCGCCAATCGACGCCGCAGCTACTAGCGCACCAGCAGAAGCAGCGAGCGCTGCAAGAGAGCCTGCAAAGGGGAAAACATCAACGGCGGACTGTGGAAACAGACCGCAGCAACTGCTCGCCAGCACTACAGGGAGCAACACGGCAAAGCCGAAGTACGTGCGGCAACAAAAGGAAGATCGAGAGCAACTGCAGCAGCAGTGGCAGCCAGAAGAAGGGGAAGGAGCCGGCAGAAGAGACACGAAGAATTTGTGTCGGACCCCGGGTGCGAACGCAGAAGCTGGAGGGGTTGCTGACCTGCGGGTTGAGAGCAGGTGTGGTTCGGTAAAGAGTAACAACACATATCACAGCACCAGTAGCTGCCGTTGCACCAGCAGAAGCACACATCTCAGCAGGAGCAGAAGAAGCAACAGCAGTAGCACCAGCTGTACGCCTTCCACAATTCTACGACGCTTGCGACGGCTGCTCGAGAAGGAATCTTCTCCGTCCTGCCTGTCTCCCCGTTACCTTTGGCGGAGAAGGAGGCGGAAGAAGGGGCGAGCGAAGCGACGTGAAGTGAGCAGCGGATGCAGCAGCAAAAGCGGAAAAGAGCAGTGCAAGAGCACCCAGAGGAGAGGCCGCAGGAGCACAAGCAATAAGGACGCAGACAGTGAGAGCAGAAGCAGCAAGCGTAGAGCTAGCAGCAGCACCAGCGGCAGCTCCAGGCGCTCGGGCAGCATGAGTCCAAGCGGCACAAGCAGCCGTCGGAGCAGCGGTGGCAGCAGCAGTGAACGTGGCAGCAGCAGCCGGCGAAGCAGCAGCAGCAGCTGCAAGGATATTGCAGAAGCCTCGAAGAGAGTGTGGATGACACTGCTGGTGAGCACGCTGACAACCAGGTGAAGCGTAGCAGAGAACTTCATCAGGAACAGCAGCAGATGTAACAGATGCACACCGGCAGAAGTAGCGTATCTGAGGGTGGAGAGAGAGTGAGGGCAAACCCAGTAGCGCGGGGAGCTCAAGCAGGCGCACGTAGAATTCCACGAAACACGAAGGGAGCAGCCACGTAGGGACGAAGAGGATGTGTGCACGAGGCAGGCGGCGACGACAGGAGCTCACGCGGCAGCAACAAACATACTAGCAGGGGTGCACCAGCACCCGGCACAACAGAGGCAGTGAAGCAGTGAACACTGAGCCTGGAACAGGCCCAATTGCAGCACGCGAAACCACACAAGGAAAAAGAGTTGCGCGCAACATATATATATATATATATTTATACCTGTCCCCTACATATATTCCTGTACAGACGTGCGTGCACTTCCTTCATGGGGGGTCCCCTTTTCGCGGCGGTGTCTCAGTGGTGTTCGACGCCATTTGTGGAAGCTGTTGTCACACCGCTTCTGCAGACGTCTGGGGCGCGGTGGATTCCATGGTGTATCCAGGGGTGGCGTGCACATACATACTCACGTGTAGTACACCTTGGCTCCGTGGAAGCTCCTGGGGGGCACCTGGAGTGTACCGGTGGAAGGGGGAATGTCAACAGTGCGGTGCTCGATATCGTTTAAGAAGTCAAGCGCACTGGCAATTTTACTAGCTGGCGCTTGACATGCGTAAGTGTCTGCAGTCGGGCTTGGGTCTGCGTGGCCCGCAGCGGACGCAGGAAACGGAGAACGCGGAGCCGGCACGGGTCGCTGCCCGTCTCTGCCTGGTGTTTCTCTGTTGGTCTGTATGTGTTTGTATAGGCAGATACATCCGCAAGTGTGTGTGTGTGTATGTCGGGGGGCGTCAATTGGTGTACGACGGACTGTGGCAGTGACGGCAGCAAGTGCCTGTACGTACGTGCGTAGCGAGTAGATGTTGTAGTGACAGGGTGGACAGATGTGTGCACGGGCGGGTGCCCAGGCATATAAGATGCGTTGCCGGGTGGGCAAACGGAGGAAATGGAAGTGAGCAAGGCTGTGTGTCTGCGAAGGAGACGACGCAGCTTCAAATGAGTGGTGTCTGTCGCGTCAGGGGGGTGACAATACGCATGTGCGTAAGTGTACATATGTGCAGGTGTATAGAGATGCGTACACAGTGGTACACCACTCTCCGTTCTGAGGCTTTGATAGTGAGCGATTTAATTCTGCTGTCGCATGCACATCAGTAGCACAGAGACTGTCCTTGTGTCGGTGACTGCCTTGAGTACAGAAGGACAGCAGCCGACGACTGGCCAGCAGCAGCCGAACCAGCAGCAGCAGGAGACACCACGCGAGCATCAGCAGCGGCAGCAGGAACAGGAGCGTGAGCAACAGCGGCAGTTCATCCTTCACGGACAGCAGCAGCGAGGCAAGCAGCAACAACGGCGCCAGCAGCAGCTGTGGAGCACACAGCAGCAGCTTTGCCGACGAACGCCGGGGAGGAGCTGCCACAGGCTTTTCTCGACCTTGGATTCATCGCCTCCGTCAGAAGACGAAGAAGAGAAACTCGAGTGCTGCGTGCCTTCCTGCGGTTGGTGGTCCTGCTGCAACTAGGACGGGTGCTGCCACCGGTGGTATTTGTGCTGCTTTGGCTGCCGACGGTTGTTCTGGTCTTGGTAGTGAAGGGCGCACGGCTGTTGCTGCTGGAAAGGGAAAGGAGCCTGCACCGTCGCTAATCTCCTTGTGGCTACAGTACTCTGCTGCTGCTCTAGAAGAGTCAGATCAGCAACAACTGCGGCAAGGGATCTTGACAGCCGCCCAAGGCGAGCAGCAGCTTAAGAAAAAAGTGCACGCGGACAAGCTCCAGGGGAATCTCGAAGCAAGCAGCAGCCACCACATGCCAGGTAAAAGCAGCAGCAAGTCACGCAGCGGAGGCAAGAGCAAAGTACGCCGGAACTGGAGGTACAGTCACGATAGCAGCAACAGCAATGAGAGTAGGAGCCGAAGTGGCTTCAAAGATAGTGCATTCTGGCACAGCAGAAGCGGAAGGTGTGGCAGGACCAGCAGCAGCAGCAGCACGAGCGAGAGCATGCTCTTATCGAATCGTCCGAGCGACGAAGATATTGGTCTCAGCCCGGACCCAGATGCATTTATCCGCCGCATAAAGCGCAGACTGCGGTTGCCTCTCTCCCCGCGTTTGCAGAATAGACGACAGCAGCAACAACGGCAGCAGCAAGACTCCTCAGAAATCTCGGGGAGCACCCGAAGGTGCGTGGGGAAAGACACTGCAGAAAAGCAGCCACGGAGAAACACTGGGCGGAATTCGAAGCACCGGCAACCACAGCAGCAGTGGCAGCCACACGAGCAGCGACGGTTAGGGCAGCAGCAGGAGCGGCAGCAGGAGTGGCTGCAGGGAAAGCGAGGAGCCTTTAAAGAGGAAGCCGCAGGGGCTTGTGACAGAGAGACAGACGTGGACAGGGAGCACCAGCAACGGGAGGAGAAGGGAAGTGCTGGCGAATTCGTCCATAATCAGGAGAGGGTCCCGCAGCCCGGAGAGGATGTAGTCCAAGCGCAGCGCGAGCAAGAACAACATTGTTCTGCAATTACAGCTGGACCTACAACAGGTGAGATTCATTGACGACTTGACGGTAGGCAGCAGCGTCATACAAGCAGTGGCAACAGCAGCAGCACTATCAGAATACCAACGGCGTCGGCGGTCCTAGTGGCCAAAACAGAACCGCTATCAATGTCAGCTGCAGCTGCAGCAGCAAACGAAGCTGCGGCAACGCCGACGCTAGAGAAAAAAGGCACTGCTATTTGCTGGCTGTCGCTGCGTTGAGACAGGACAAAATTCTCGCATCAAGCTTAGTATGCTGCTGCTGTTGTGGAACTCAGAGAACTTTGCAGCAGCAGCGATGGAAAACGGCAGCACGTACTACTGCCGGACAGCGTGAGTTTTGTTGTAACGCTGATTTCTGCTACTGCAGGTGCTGCTGCTGCTGTAGACGACGATCCTTCAGGACCCCTGCGTCTGTCTGCGCTAGGCAGCCCCACGGCATCAGCCGCGAAGCTGGACGTGGAACTGCAGTTTCATCAGCAGCTAGAGGACAAGGTACTGCAGCGACAGCAGCAGCAGCAACAGCAGGGAAAACACGCGCAGCCGGAGGTAGAAGATTCCCAGAAAACAGCTGAGGAGGAGGAGCACCAGCTGGGGCAAGCGAAGCAACAGCGACGCCAGAATCAGCCGTGGCAGCAGGAGCAAGGACCACCGGAGCCTCAGGAACTCAAAGTGGGGGAGGTTCAGAGATGGAACACTTCTCTGTGCCCAGCAGCTGCAGCAGCTGCCGAGGGCGGTGTTGTTGCTGCACTGTTAGAGGCAGGAGAAGCACCTGATGCTATCCAGGAACAGCATACTTCACTTCCTTCTGCTTTTGTCGGTGCCGAAGGCGGGCAGACAGACGTTTCCGCTGCTGTCCAACTGGGCGAAGCGTCTCTTGATGCCGTGTCCCGCGCGGCAGTTGCTCAGGCGGTAAAGGCTGCGTCTACTGCTGTTTTGAACAAACCAGCGAACGACGTTACGACCCGCAAGGAGAAGGTTCTTTTGCCGCGTGCAGACAAGGAAGCCAGCCGCCGCAAAGAGAGCGACAAAACGGCTGCTGCTGCTGGTGCATCTTGCACCGAAGAAGCACGTAGCAAGCAGCAACTTCAGTTAGGACCAGAACAGGAAGAGCAGAGCAATGTTAACATGCCGGAAAAGGAGGCGTCAGAACGACCGGCGGAGGTGCTGTTGCGGGTGGAGCAGCAGGAGGCACGCGAACAGCACGCGGGGACACTGCAGCCGCAGCAGCACGTAGAGATGCAGCAGCTCTATCAGAATGCGCAGCAGCGGGGGCAGCCGGTTTGTGGGCTGCGAGAAGAGCAAGCAGCACCGACAGTAGCGGCAGAGGAAGAAGTATCTGAAGGAGAAAAAATTATGCGTGCTTCCCACGTTTCAGAGGTTTTGCAGTTGCAGCCCCTGCTGAGTATGGGGGCAGAGAATCAGAATCATTCCTCCGAGCAGCAACAATCACCTGCTCCGACAGAGGAGGCTCAACGCATCATAGACGTTCACGCTGCTCATGCGCCAGGTGCTGCAGCAGCTGCTGGTGTAGTAAGCTACACGTTTCTTTCCCCTCTTGCGGAAGAGAGCCCGTCGCATGATGCTGCGGCAGCAGCAACTGCTGTCAACAGGACAGCCGATGCTGCTGCGGCGCCGGCAGCTGTGGCTGTACATGAAGCTACAGATGCTGTAAGAACACATGTGACTGCAGAGCATGTTGCTGCTGCATCGAGGGCAGAAGACAGCGAAGGGACCTCGCTTGCTGCGGTTGTCACAGCGGAAACACAGGCAGCAGGCGCAGAAGCTCGGGAAGACGCGTGTGACGATGTGGATGTACCCTGTGCGTCAGCGGCACGTGTGGCGTCGTGTGTTGCTGTGAATCGCGAACAGCAGCAATTGACAGCGGCAGCAGGAAGTGGGTCTGCCGGGTCGCCTGCTGCTGCCGCTGGTGCAGCTGCTCGCGACCCCACAAATGCGAGGTACGCCAGCAGCATGGAAAGTTTCAGCTTCAGTCTGAGCAGCAGCAGCGGCAGCAGTAGCGCCGCCGATCACACCGATAGCAACCCTCTCAAACAGAGCCGCATCAGCCTCGACAACAGCAGCAGCAGCAACCCCACAGTCAACAGCAGCCCCACAAACAAAACTTGCCTATGTAATACAAGTAGCAACAGTCTCGATAGCGTCAAAAGCAATAATGGGAGAATCATGCCAGAAACTACCGTCACGGCAGAGAAGGACTTGTCCAGCAAGGGTCGTTCTGCGAACGGTGGAGCAGCAGCCGAGCTGACAGCTGGGACAGCAGCAGGAGGGCTGCTCACTGCGGCCGTAGCCGCAAAGGGCGAAGGCGCAGCAACAGACACAGAGGAGACCAAGATGGCAGGAGCCGCGAAGGCACTAGATATAAAGGCAACTTGTAGTAACCCCACAGCAGCGGCCGCGTCATTTTCCATGTGTCTGTTATCTGGAAACCTCGGCGCATCAGGAACAGCAGCGGTAGAAGGACGCAGCAGCGCAACAATGTCAACATACAGAGAAACAGCACGAGGCGAAACGGCGGAGCTACCTTCAGCGGGAAGTGACACGGCGGAGAGTGGACTTCACCGGCTGCGAAGGGATTCTGACAATGAAGCAAGAGACAGCAGTACTAGCGCATGTGTGCAGCAGCACCCTGTGGGGCCTCAGTGTAGCTTTGACAAGAACAACTACCGAAGCAGACAACGAGAGGCATTTGCTAAAGAAGAAACGCGGTGCTCCTTGCACGTCAAGGCCAAGAAAATTTTTCCTACTGCTACTACTGATGGGCAGGCTGATGTTGAAGTGGCTGTTGCTGCAGCTGCGGCAGTTGGTGCATCTTCTCTTGGACACGTTGGCGCACGGAGGGCTGCTTGTCCTGATGGAGGGGCCGCAGAGACGTGTTCTGCGGATCGGTCTCCTCTTCTACATGCGACGTCGCAGGAAGGGCAGCAGCAGCCACGACAGCTTGAAGAGATTTTCTCTGAGCCGCTGCTTACGAGGGAAGCGCCGCCGCCAGAGGTTCTTGCTCTTTTGAAGCAGCAGCAGCGCCAGCTGCACTCGTCAACAGCGGAATTACGGCCGGCTGCGAAGCGGTGCGCGCATGGTTTGCCCTCGTGTACATCTGAGAGAGAGAACTGGTTGCCGCTACTGTCGCTGGCCACTGCCAAGCACGGGATGCAGCACGAAGAAGGGCAGCAGCAGCAGCAAGCTGAGCAGCTGAAGTGCCATCAGCAGCACCAGAAGCCAAGGGGGCAGAGGAAGAAAAAGAGGAACAAACAGCAGCGACACCAGCAAGCGCTGCAGGAGGAAAGGCGTCTTGGAGGTCCGTTTTCTGCTCCTGTTGCAGCAGACGACGACTCTGCTGCGCGAATAGAAAGACCACAGACGGAGGGCATCCGCGAAGAAATTGAGAGTTTCGTAGAAGCTGTCAGTCTGTTGTTGGGCGGCGGGAGGCAGGCAGAAGATACACTGGCGAGCGGCAGCAGCGCAGCGCGTTCAGCGGTTGCAGCGTTTGCAGCAGACACAGGTGCTGCTTTATTTTCAGGTTCCTCTGCTACCATGCACAAGGGATACATCACCGTGGAGAGACCCTCTCTTGCAGCCCCGCGGACACAGGTCGGAGAGTCTAAGCTTCTTGATGTTGCTGCTTCTGCTTCTCTCCGAGGTGCTGCCGCGGCTTCCCTTCCTGCTGCGCGGTCGAAGACAGAACTGCTTGCGGCAGCCCTTGCAGAGCTGCGGCAGTTGCTGGGTAAAAGGGAGGGTTTTTCAGGCTGTGGAATGACGGATCCGCTGCTGCAGGCGTTTAACCCGAACACCAGCAGCGGCCGCATGACACCCCACGACGTAGCTGACACGCAGGAGCAGTTCCATGCACAGACGAGAAAGTGCGGCGCCAAAAGCAGCTATAGAAGCATCACCTCAACGGTCGGTGCTGTACGGTGTAAGAGGGGGACGGCAACAGATACAGCAGAAGTGGAAGCAAGAGAGAGGAGTGCCACGTCGGACTGCGCTTCGCTTCGAGCCCCATGTGACGGTGTAGGAGCTGCAGCACCACAGAGAAGGAAAGCAAAAAAGGCAACAGCACGAGATACTTGTTCAAAAGGGAGCGAAGAAATTGCAGCATCAATAGCAAAGGTTGATGCAGAGGCGGCTGAGCCGCAGAGTGCCATAAAGTGCAGACATTTCCACGGAGCAAGACGTGGCTGCCGCTGTCGCAGCGCCTCGCAACAGGAAGGAGGTTTATCAACATCAGCAACGGATCAGTGTACGGAAAGATATAGAAGAGTTGAAGAGCTAGCACCAACGGGGCCCAGAAGCAGCAGTAGTAGACTGAGCAGTAGGTGGTGTGGGGGCGGCAACGGCAGAAGGCAGCTCAGCTGCAGCAGGCGGCAGGGCAACAGAGCCAACAGAGTCGACACCAAGCGGCGAAACAACGGGAGCAATAGCAGGAGCTGCAGCCAAAGACGCCGCAGTGACAGAACAGAGTCGAGTGACAGAAGTGTCCGCAACGAGCGGTGCGCAGGAAGTTTGAACCCCTGTGTCCACACGCGTGCTGCAGCTGCAGCTGCGAAAAGTAGGGACAGGAGAAGCAGCAGCATCAGCAACAAACGTTCTTCTCGTTCATACGCTGCGTACGGATGCGTTTCAATGTACTCTGTGGGATCGGATCAAACTTCAAGCAGAACCACAAGCTCTTGCGATACCAGGAGGTCGCGCTGCTGTAGTGAATATGCACGGCACGAGACGGAGGAGAACGACAGTGTGCTGGTGCAACAGCAGCACGCCGCCCCGCAGAAAGCATCAAAGCAAGATGGCAGAATGAATCGACGTGTCCGACGGTTGCAGCACCAGCATCCCGGTTGGCACGAGCAGCAGCAGCAGCGGCAGCACCAGGCGCAGCATGGCCGGCACCGTGGTCGTCAGGGAGGCGCAGACAGGGTGAGGGACAGAGCAGACAGGTCCTTAGAGCACGTTGAGAATGTTGCATATGGACGTACGGGGCCACGCCGCACACACGCTTTACAGCAGCAGCAGGAGCAACAACAGCAAGAGATGGCTTCCAGCTGCAGAAGAACCGGTCACACCTCCTTCAGGCGGTGCGTTATTCAGCAGTCCCGCTCTTTATCCCCTTCTTCTTCTCCGTCTTCCGAACAGAAAAGCGCCCGAGCGGCCCCCTCTGCAAGAGAACAGCCGCCCAGGCCGACGTCGTCCTTGCTGCACGGCGAAGGGCAGCTGCCGCAAGGGCTGCAGCAGCTACTGCAGCAGCGCGAAGAAGTTCCGTCAGAGCACGATCTTGCCTGGTGCTGGAGGGAATGGGGCGGGTGTGAAATTTATAAACAGCAGCGAAGTCGCTTGCAAGCGGTGCTCAGGGAAGCATTAGAGGGCCCTGCTTAAGCAGGCAGAGGCGTGGATCTTGACTCCCCTACAAGCCTACAAGTGTTAAACAACGTGGTCACCTGCATATGTGTGTAAAAACATACGGATTCAACCGTACACCTGTGTAGACATACAAATACGGAGATGTACATCATGATGAAAACAGAAACAACAGGTGATCGTGGACTACGTGTCGAGAGAGATATAGAGATATATAATCAAATATATGTACATGCGATGTGTGTTACGTGCCTGTGGAGGAAGATGTGCGGGCGCGGGCGACACAACGTCTAAAAACGACGCAGAAGGAATTGCCTGCCCGACGGAGGATTCCCATAGTCTTTGCTAAAGTGAACCGGTAAATAAAATCGGGTATACGGAGGGACAAAACCTTAATGGATGACGCACATGAAATCTTCTGGAGAGCGCACTACTGTGGGTGTGCTGTCGTGGAGATACGCCTGCAAGCTATAGCACGTTCCTGTATGCATCTCTTTCTTCCTCGCAAGCGGCCTTTAACGTACGCGGCAGTTGAACGAGCTTGTAGCGCCCCGATCGGTAGACCCGCCTAATCGCATTAGAAAAGATGTGAAAGGTACGCACCAAGATCTGTGGGCACCTGCATGTAGTCAGACGCGTCAGATAGCCTGAAGTTCTGTATGTACGGCATTCACTGCATACGAGATACTCGTAGAGATCGCATATGTATGCAGTGATCCTACTCCTGCGTGTGGCAGCTGCTCATACACAAATATCTTTGAACAACGCATGCCTTCATACCTAACGTGTACACGCGCGTATTTCTCTACAAATGTAGTTGCGCGAATAGGCTTTACGCTCGCGCTTATGAACGCTTGTATCGGATGTGGCTGAACATTTCTTTGTGTACACTTGCCTACGATCTCCCTGCACCAACGGTATACATGCGCGGGACACTGTTTTCAGGTGGCTGCGCTCCCAGTCGCTTTTTTGCAAAGCTTCCACTCGAGTTTTTCGGTATGAAAAGTCCTGAAAAGCTTCTGCCGCATTTCATCTTACGTGATGCAAGTCGTGGGCACAGGCAGGACTTGACGCTGTAGACTTTCGTACATGTGTATTGTCGAGAAAACAAAAGCATTTCTATATCCTCTTATGATCTTATGTAGGTTGACTGACATTCTGCTGAGAAGAGGACCTATAGGTTAAGTGACCTGTTCGGGGTGTATTTTTCTCGTGGTGAAACTGCTTGGTAGAAAGACGAGCTCATATTGCTGCATTGCTCTGTGGTGTGTGAAAGACAGTTCACGAGGTCCTCTCCTATTTGACAAAGGATGATATGCCAGTCGATCAACGTCTCCCGCTACGATGCAAAGCACCTTCATACTGTGGAACTAACAAAAAAACGATGGCATCGTCGGTGTCACTAGTTAGGACTCCGCACCACGCGTGACCAAAAGCGTCTGTTCTGAAATTAAGCAGAGGACGCATCGTACTCTTATGTGTCTTTTAACTTCTCGGAGTGGAAATGTGTGCGTGTATGTCATTTCGACGGCTTTGAAATTTTACTGCGGTTCCTTACAAGGGTGTCTGTGTATGTTGTGCTTGCACGTACAACGAGTAACATGAGCAGGACTTCACACACAGCAGCGGTTGCAGGTGCTGAAAAGGTATACACACAACAAGGGTTGTTCTCAAATTTTTTCTCAGCTCTTCTTAGCTCTCACGGAGTAGCCGTAAACAATTCTCTCACTCCCAGATGGATTCACACGGCGGTGTAAGCGCTGCCTTCCTCTGTAAAATCACCGCTTAGACTTGCACGACTGTAAAATGCATTTGCAGTGGGAGCAACGTGAATGCTTCTTTGAGGGGAGTCAGCAAGCTTTACAACGTGCTGTTATAATCCAAAACGTTTTAATGGCAGCCTGCGCGCCGTACCCTGGACAAGGAGTTCGTCTGCATTTGTGTACGAAGCTGATCCTGCCACTGAATGTACTGAATTGTAACAGCACGGGGTGAAGCTTGCGGACTTCACAGCACTGCGCTCACTGCCGCTCCCAAAAAAGTCGTCACCAGTGGTGTCCAGGTTGTTTCGGCCTGGGCACTCAACGCTGCACGCTAAGTCACTTCGCGTGTACAAGTGATTTACGGCGGAGCTCGCCAAGAACTCCCAACGATGCAGGTGAACCTGCTGGCAACCGTAACGGACGTTACCTTTACTTGGACGTTCTCCTTCGTAAGACGAAGGCTATTAACACACGCAAAGTCGCCGAAATTGTGCGTGTACCTCCACTACTCAGGCATCAGCAAGTTTAGAAGTGCCACTCTATTGGGCGTGTAACTCTTTGCGTGACGGCGAAGTGTAGACGATTCCCTGCGAGCTCCTTGCCCTGCTTGGCGAAGGTATAGCTGCGCACCCAGGCCTGCTACTTAGTACACGCTGACCTACGCGAACGCCTCCAGCTTTCCTCTATACATGCAAGTATGGCTACGTATAATACAGCTACTTCAGATGGGATCACCTCGACGGTATGGGGCTATGCAGATACTGCGGAGAGCCAGAACCCTATCGGCAGTCTGCAGGGAATACAACAGAAAAGTTCAGCTGCATGTTGCCGGCAGGCCCGTGCAGAGGGCGCTTCACACGCGTCTCTCCCGGTCTCTGGAGTAGCACGAACCCACGCGATTGTAGACAGCAGCGACGGACACGAAATACGAGTGCTTTTGCGTTTTACTATGGTGTGCATACAGCGGCAAAAACATACATGTGTATGTGTTTACAGGCGTAGAGAGCTACGGAAGCACTGGGCATGTACCTACACGTACTTGCGCAACGATGTATTTATACATATATGGAAAGAGAAATGGCGAAAGCGGATACCCACGACCTAGTCTAGACGGCAGCAGTCTCACTGACTACGCTCGCCCCTGCTGCGTCGCCACCAGTGTTCTAAATATTTTTTCGGCTAGCATCACTCTACTTCCTTTATGGCGGAGATAAATCCGGTACGGGAAAACGCGGGGCCTGCTAGAGGATTTTTTATTATGAGGAACAGCGCGGTGCAGAAATGCCCGCATGCTCTTGCATATATGTGCATACTAGTCAATTGCTCAACTTCGGAACAGAAGCGTCGCCAGACAGTTCTTTCGCCTCGCAGGCAACGACTCAGACATGCTCGTCGTACACATTTCCTGAGCCGCGCACTATCACACAAGCTACTGCTGCGTCAGGAGCGTGTGCAGGTATATCCGCACGCGAGCCAAATACGCCTTCGTACTTACGGGTTTACATAGGTGCATATATATACGCATAAGGGTTGTGCGTTGAGCTGCTGCATTGCTGCTAAGAATATCGGCAGCTCAGGTGTACATAACGTCGTATTCTACGTAGCCGTCTGGTTCCTCTACCTACGTATGTGAGCGTGTGTGTGCACAAGTGTATCTGTCTATATACTCGCATGCACGTTGTCACACGCAAATAAGTGACCCATCTATAAGCGCGTCATCGTGTCCTCCCTTGTCTAAGCCTAAAAAGCAGTTCGCAGGAAAGCAGCCTTTTGCGCTAAACAAGCGTGTACATATACATATTAAATATATACATTCCCTGTGAGTGTTGCACGTACGTGAACCCTGCTGGTTCGCCTGTGAGACAAGGCAAACCGAAACGCCTGTTGAAACATGCGGAAGACCGGTCAAGTACGAAGACACTTGTCCAGAGTCATGAGTGAGGGATAAGGAATTACGCTGACGACTACTGCAAATGTAAAGAGTGTGGTTCACGGTCTGAATAAAAAGAGCTATGCTCTGCTTATGACGGTTTAACGGTGCTCTTAAGCAATGTCCCGCCCCCTATCGGGACTCAAAGCAGGACCTATATTAAAACACCTTCGGTCTCAAACTGCGTGTGGTATGCTCTGACTTTCTGCGCGTCTGGATGTGACCCACACAATCGTCAACAAACCGGAGTACGAGCAATTGCACACTCTAAACCACCACTGTAAGTCGAAGGACACACACCACGTAAGGGCAGGCACATACACACGTACGTACTTGTACCTATCCCAGAAGAAGGACTAAGTACTAATTCGTGCAAGCATGTTGACCAAGCTGTGTTCACACGAGCATATTGTCGTCATCATGCATACTGTAGATATATACACATATATATATATGTATACATACGTCTTCAGGTTTGCTCAGGGGAGTTGCAGGGGAATTAATCCATGCCCCGCGTGTACACACACCTGCCCATCGATAGCGACGGGCACACCTTTTTACTTGCGCGTACGCACATCTCTTCTCACTCTACACCCGGGCGACTACTACCAGCCTATTGACACTGCAGAGTCGTCTTCCCATGGAGCGTTCAGCCACCTAGTAGACCACTCCCCAAAAAAAAATGTGTTTTGCGGCGTTAGCTGAAACTACTGAAACGCAAAAACAAACACTGCACAGCGGCTCTCGCCATAAGTGAGCCGGGGACAGTTACACCCACTACTGTCACTGCATAGCATTGAGCATATCTTTACTGTTCGTTTCCACCGCAACATGCGTCCTCACTCTTGTTGAAACCCCGTAATCAGATATTTTTTTTTTCAGGTGTTCGTTACTAGAACCATTGCTGCGGTACATGCGGCGTCCACCTTCTTTGAAGGGAACGCCTTGAAAAAGTTACAGCAAAAAGTTACCTTAGCTGTCTGGACGGAGGACGCAGCAACAGTTGTCAACGATAAAACACAGCCTTGAGAAGCGCAGTAGTTTTTTTCCCTCGCCTTTACTAAAAACGCCCACGTACGTCCTTTGTTTGTGTACACAACCAGGCGCGCATTTCAAAAAGGCTCACAGAATGTTGCACAGGTGTGTCAATCCATCCGAAAAGGTCTGCTTATCCATGCACGCGAGTCGATCAATTTCACGGACTCGAATCGACATTTCAGCTTGCGCGGAAATCGGACAGTTATGCGTCGCCCACGGTGTCTCGAGACCATCGTGTCGCTGACTTTGAAGTTGTTGCGCACGTCATTCGAACAGAACACCCATCACGAAAAAACGGAAGCTGGCGAAGGCGTGCTGTACTAAACGCACGCCCAGCCTCGCGGGGATCAGCTTCGAAATGCAGACGAGCATCAACAGCGAAGCTGCAGAACCTCCACATCCACCGCAGTACAGCATGCAGGTTTCCACTGTAAAGCTGGTTGCTGCTTCAAGATTTGAATAACGGCTTTATCAAACGGCGCAACATGGTTTTCAAAATAAACGAAAATATATATGGGGACCTGCGCAACGTGGACCCTACACAGCTCACGCCCGCAACGGACTTCCATCACTCTTCATCGGCACCAAATGACATCCAACAAAACACCGTGGTGAGAACTTCAGCGTTTGTTGATGCCTCTTGTTACCCTTCATGGGGATACAGCACAACCTCTAGGCGCAGAATACACTTTTGTATGCGTTGATAGAGCTTCTCCTGCGGCATCAACAAAATAAAGCGCGTCTGAAACCCTAAACAATGTCTTCTACGAGTAGACAAAACCGCGTCTCTCCACATGCACTACGCTGTCCTGTGCTTGAGTCTCTTCAGATGGCGAATTGCCCAGATCCCTCCTTCATCTTGGTAAACACCTCTCAACCATAGCTCTGTCGTAGTAGAAACATTCAAGTCTGGAATCTAGCCGGAGTGGACAGTCTTACCGGTGTGCCGCTTCAAGATTTATAACGTCAGAGTCTATATAACGTGTAGTTGTGCGCGTAACGCTCGCAGCATAGTTACATTCGAACATGCAGTATCATACGTTCTTACAACGGCTAAGATTCCTCCCACTTGGGAAAGCAATCAGCGAACGTATTTTTCGGATGTCTTGCGTCTACATGCTGTTCCAGAGTAGGTTTCTTTACAGTACACATGAAACTTTGTTTGCAAATGCCGCATACGACTGAGAGATTTTTGTTGGCATCTTTTATCGTCGAGTTGGGAGCGGCCTTCTGGTTTCTCCTCTGCGCACGCTCCCGATCTACGTCGCGCTGGTTGCCTCGCGCCATGGCGACAGATGAAGATTTCGGAAAGATTGGAACATATACTGTTCACGCAGATCCTTTAAACAAGAAAACGGACGACAGGAAAAAACACACCCTACCGGCGGGTTCGGGCCTACACTGCCCCCAGCTGCGAACAAATGATACCGTGGAAAGGCGTCATCAGCTCCTTACTCATTCAGTGAGGCAGTTCGAGGAAGGAAAAACTGAGGCAGAAGCAGAACGGCAAAGTCGAAAGGAAAAATATCGAACAGACTCCACCGCCGCAGTTCGCAGACACCGCCCTCGCCTGCCTCTCGTCGAATAGCGGAATGCGGGGGAAGTGTCGTCGAGACAGAAATGCTTTTAGACTGGATGACGGTAAGTTATGCAGTGGAAAATAAAGGTGAGACGCTTACTGTCTCAGCAGCAGTATCAAGAGTGAACATAACGCAGAGTGTGAACGCCAGCTTGCGCAATAACAGACAAAACTTTTTTTTGGCTGCTACATGCGTTTCCGCATCGCAGACACATGACGCGAAGTCACTGTACTGTGTTGCCGATGGGATAAAATATGGCGAATGAAAAAATTCTTTAAGTATTCGGGGCCGCAGACGCGAGACCTTCGGTTGACATGTGTCGCCCACAGGCCGATGAAAGGAGACCAGTGGCTGAGTTACGGGAGCACGTAACTGAATCGAGCTGAAGGAAAGGAGTAATCACCTTTCGTGTTCGCTGGCTACAATTGAGGGGGAAATGTTTATTGCGCAAGCACTGAGGAGCGGAAACTATGGGCGAAAAAGAAAAATTTTAGCCTGGCAAAGGTGCGAAACACCCCACACGGCGCAACTTCCTTAGGGTGTGCGAACGTCGGTGTAGCCCGACGTCATTTGGCGTTGCCTATCGCCCTTCGCGGAAGCAGGAAAAAACAGGTGGCATTTAAATCCCGAGGCGAACTGGACTGGGGACGTTTTGTACATAAGAATTACCTCTTAGGGGTATACAGTGGGTATACCTCCGGAACGCCTTCATCTGGTGGGGACACCTGTGCACACAACTCACAGTGTTCAATCCCATATTTTGAATTGTCCGGTCCATTCTTGCAGCTCAGGTATTCTTTGTATGTGAAGACCAACTCAGACTCCATACGAGACGCGGACCAAGCAATTTCCTCAGTGCCGCGCACTGCTGGGGAGCTTCCTGTTTTCTGTGTGCCGCCAGAAACAGCACTGGACGAGGTGGTTGAGCAGACATAGAACGTTCTCCCGAGTAGTCGAGGTGGTGACCACGCGCCTGGATTGTTTCTAAGCCCCGCACTCATGATAGGATGCACGCAGCAGCGCGCATCAGCAGACTGAAAGCACGAAACCGACAATATCTAACAAGTTACCAGAAAATCGCATTTTCAGCGTGTGGGGTGGAAAGTCACTTCTGAGCACAGTCTGCTCTACCGACCGATGGTTTATGGAGTGGGCGCAGTTTCCTCTCCCTCAACCAGGACAAGAGGTGTTAGACGGGCCATATATACTTCAGATCGGAGGACAGAGCCGTTAGGACATTGCCATATCTAGCGCACTGCAGGTGTAACGTTGTAACCGCCTTCATATGCTGATAAGCGCGTCTGTGAGTGCGTTCCATTACACAACAATTATCCGGCATAAACTGCTACACCACGGCGTGCAGTCGCATACACAGATATGTATCCATCCGCAGCACCCGCATACTCGTCCGTCTACGGTACATCGATGTTCCTGCCAATTCGTGACTGTGTTGAATACGTACGCTGTCTTGTTTTACTCATGACAGTAGGCTGCAAAAGTGCTTTCACCGTCTCCGTCTTTGCGCCACTGTGAAGAAGAGGAAGTGGAACTGGCGTGCTTCACCAGGATGTCACGTGAGAGCTCGACTAATGAAGGTGGGTCATCGCCCCCTCAAAACCTTTACTCTGCTGTGGTCCGTTGGAGTCGAAGCGTTCGACGCAAGGAATTCCGCAGGTCTCGTCAACTACACCACATTTCTTTACCGCACCGTAGAGAAAGGAGATGACCTCAGGACGCAAAACGACGTAACCTTCTCACACAACGTGTGGCGTGACACTGTAAGGAACAGCTGAAACACACGTATCAGCTGGACGGAAATCACCAAGTCATCCACCCAACTACGTAACAAGGAGTAACCCAGGCTACACGAACTAGACTCGGAAACTTCACAGGCGTTTTGCGTGCACCCTGTCGCTCAAACATTTTTGAGGGAGCCACAAACTGTCACATTACGGCGACCGATTCCTGTAAAGTGAAGATGGACCCTTATCATCCATAACAGCACATTACGTCAGTGATTCGGCGGACTTCAGAAACCGCTCGTCGTTGGCAAACAAAAAACGCCAGCACGTACCAAAATACTCCTGCGCATGAGTAATCGTGGTTGTCGTGTACCTTGGAAAAGATTTCAAACTAGACGAATTTCTAAAAGGTTGAGTAAGAATTTTTTGAGTAGATGAAACGCGTGTAATCCATGCAAGGGTTTGTCATTCTGCTACGGTGTACGACGTATGCTTGGAGTCAAGTAGCTTAACAGGGATTGCGGTTACGAGTAATGTGCTGCACCACCCAGTATTCCTACGTCGTACACCTTCGTTAAAAACTGCGCCACAGCGCACATATCCCTCAGGCGAATATAAAAATAGTCGCACGTTAGTGACACAAATAGCGACTGTTCGATCTACATATTCTCACCTTGGAGTGATCCAGCGTAACGGACACTCATCGAAACACACGCAGCTCATCTCTTGAGCATATGGAAAGCAAGTGATATCGCGGTGGATCTTACAAAAAGTAGTACCACTGAATACCTGGTGAAGGGGCGAGTAGATTCACTTTCAAACGTACGTCCGCATATTACGAGATGCGGAACTACTTACTAACTCCCTACTCTGCTTCGATACAGTCTAGACTTGTCACTACTGAGACCGGCACCACGTGCTGTGCTGCAGCAAAACAGTACACACTCTTCGTTCCTCTTTCTTCATTTAGTGCTTTGTAAGTCAAAAACGACTTCATCTTCGACGTCGTAGTCAACAAAACAACGGCAGACACACTTCCTCAAACGCGCAGTCAAAAAGTTATCTTGGGCTCAGAGGACCGCCCACGTGCTTCAACATACAGTTTCCAGCTGCAGTTTCCTGCTGCGTTCGTTCCTGATCCTTCAGTGAAACCACAGTGCCCTTTGTTACTCTTGCCGGACCCGGTACTAGCTGCTTGTTTGAATGGCGATAGCTGCTGCTGCCTTCGCATCCGAGAGTACTACCTAAACAGGATCTTTCTATCCGGTTGTATACGAACGTATACACGTAAACATATATCGTAGTCGGCCGAGTGCTGGTCTCTCACGATGTGCCACAGAACTGATTCACCCTGTCGCAGTCCTTCGAAACAGATCCTCGGTTGAAGTTATCCTTTAGCGGCATCTGCAAATGCACACTTTGTTGGCGATAGTAAAGGCCTACGCCTGCTAACAAGGTAAGTGGAGCATCTGGTTGCAAGCCGGACAACATTGTGGCATAAATGCTCAAGTGCAAACAGAAGTGAATGATGGTTCCACGCGGTTCCAAGGGAAGGCGTGTTTAGTTGAGCTGGTTGGTTAGACTCTTTTACAAGAGTCGCCTGCGCACTGTACTCGAGCGGGCGGCCCATGTTTTCTTGAGACAGACGTGCAGCAGAGTAGAGTGTGGGCAATAGTGGCCGACCTGCTGTTTACCCCTTGAGAGTGCACATACATAGATACCATCTTGTATGCACATATATAGAAATATGTACATACTGTACACTTGTGTACACATATTTACGTCTGTATATATGTATCTTTTACACGTATTTATCTGTGTACGCGTCTATACGTAGGTACACGTGTATGTGTATATTTGTGTATACACAAGTATTCTACATATGTGTCTATCTGGGCATATACCTGCACGCATTTGTGTGTACAAAGATATATATATATACATATATATATGTATGGCTGTATAATAATATGCAGTGATATGCATCCGTAAATTCCTGTAAAACCATTCATACATTCACCTGTTTAAATGTCTATACATATATGTAACTGTACGTGGTAGACACACGCTGTACGTAGACGCAACTACATGCGCACACAGTAAACACGTGCTACAGACGGCTACCCGTGTACGACACTTACTAATCAATGTGCATATATGTGTCTCTTTAGTCCACACTTCCTATCGGGACTGTTCTTTCAAGCGGTGAACTCGGAAGAGATGCAACATCGAATAAACAAGTGTTCTCGTGTTCCTTTAGTGCATACGTTAACTTACGCCACGACAGCTGCGTACGCAAATACGAAAAACGTAACCACTGCTATCTGCTTATATGTGTACAGCTATATGTGTACACACACGCAAAAATTTTTGAAGTTCCCTTCTAGCCTTACCAGGTGTAGCGGCCGGCATCCTCCCCAGGCAGGTGACGGGTGAGTAGACGGTAGTGACTTGTCGGCATGTCTTGTGCTTGACAAGGGCTTTGGAGCTCTACGCCCGGTGGAAATGCTATTTGTTCTCCTTCCGAACAATTAACACGATAAAGTCTGATCCTGCTTTTTCCTTTGACTTAGTCAGGCGTATTGCTTTTCTTAGATCGACGTGTATTTTGAAGAATGTGCTTCCCTTTACGTCACAGTGACACTGAAAGCAAGTATGTAAGAAAATGTGGTTAAAATCGCGCTGCTGAAAAGGCCGTCTTCCCGGCTGTACTTTTGCAGCTAATTTTCGCGCCTCTCTCAATTTGTTTCTCAACCGCATGGAGTCCCCTTCCTTCGTCCCATTGTTCCACGGTGCCATCCTGATCTTTGTCTTCTTTACGTGGGTATGACCGTTCCACCTCTAGCACAGTGAAGAGCATGAGCTACCGCGAGACGTACGTGCAGATTGTCTTCGCTTTTCCTTATGATCTCACACTATTTTGCCTCTTACTGTAACACAACGCCTTCCCCAGAAAATTGTGTGCTTCGTCCTTGTGCGTGGCGATGGCTCGAAACAGCTTTTCTCCCTATTTAGGGCATTACTGCCATGAAGCATTTCTTCCCCTGTCTTCTTCTACATGTGCAGATTGTCTTCGCTTTTCCTTATGATCTCACACTATTTTGCCTCTTACTGTAACACAACGCTTTTCTCAAAAAATTGTGTGCTTCGTCCTTATGCGTGGCGATGGCTCGAAACAGCTTTTCTTCCTGTAAGGCACTACTGCCGTGAAGCATTTCTTCCCCTGTCTTCTTCTACACTCGTGCGTTCCTCTCCTCAAACGCTGCGTGTAAATTTTCACGCGAGTTACATGTACTTGCTCACTGGTAGTTGGTGTTATTTCACCGTAGTGGACCTACCATTACAGCCCTCCCGAGGAGTCTTCTTGAATGCCACTGCCACACGCCCAGCACAACAAATACACACTTACAGTCAGCGGCAATCCGATTTCCACGTCTCGTTCCTTTTGTAGTCAACGTATGCAAAGGCGCGTAGGCGACGTATTTGTATCTGAGTGTGTCTACGTCGCTCGTGATAGGTTTCGCTCCGCACCCGTAAAACGACACCTGGCACGTGGAAAATGGGATTTCGTCAGTGAGGATTCTGTTGTCTGCTTTTCTTTAGGGGCTGCGAAATAGTTTGGCTGTACAAAAAGAAGTAATCTGTATCCTTCTTTGCAAAACGGAGTCTACAAATCGTACACACGTAGATCCATACGCAATTTTCTGTGTACAAAGATACACTTGCACGTACAGACGCTAAAACGAGGAAAGTGAAGTGAAGGATAAGACATCTGTATCCTGTCCGTGGAGGAAGACGAACTTTTCTGCGCCGAAGGCGTGCCGCCGTTCGCATCGCTGGTTTGTGAATTTGTCGAGGACGACGCTGAGGCTGTCTGCGTCGCCTTTATATTTTCCCGTGTCTTTTCTTCCTCTCTGCCTTCCGTGAGACACACAAACCAATTTCCTTTCGAACAGGAGTAACTTCTATGAAATGTGAACGGGTATCGTGTTTTGCTACAGTCGTATTTATCTCCTGCATTTGGAATTCGGTGTACAAACAGTTGTGTGACCTCTCTGTTCCTGCAGTTGAGCAGCACTTCCTCTTCTTCCTTTCTTTGTTGACCTTCGGTACTCCTTTTTTCTCCCTATCGTGTCTTGTCTCGTTCTCCTCTTCCTTTTCCTCTTCCGCTCTTCTTCGTGTACACTTTCACTACTTTTTTCTTCTTTCCCTCCTTCTTCCCCCCCCGCTTGGACCCCGTTTCGCGAATTTCTTCTCCCTCCTCTTCTTTCTTCGTTAATTTCCGCTATTCCCGTATGTTACTTCTGTCTACCGTACTTCTTCAGTCCTGTATTTACTTCGTACTTCTCTAGAAACTTTTGTTCTTTGTCTTCTTCTTATCGCTCTCTCGTTCGTCCTTTTCCCCCTCTTTCCCTGCCTGTCTCATCGTTCTTTCTCCCTTGATAGCGTCGTCTTCTCTGTTGAAAGGCCGAGAGCTAGATGGATGCCCACGACGAACGGAATCGGACTGAGCTACGCGATCGGGAGGACTTCTGTGGACTTACCGTTTCATCTGTCGGCCGTATGTCACGAAGTAGAGACAACAGGAGGAAAGAAGCACGAACAACAAGGCACAAGGAAAAAGAAAGAGAAGCGGATCTTATAAGAAAAAGTACCAGAGCCACGAGGATGGGGTGGAAAAGTTGTTGGAAAGGAAAAGGGGAAGAACGTCAGGCGAAAACAGGAAAGGATGGAAAAACACTGGAAAAATAGAGACGAAAATATGCCATTTTGAGTGCCTTTTAGAGCGTTCTCCTTCACCTTATGAGAGCCTGAGTTTGCTGGATGCACTTGTCACACCGTAGGCAAAATTTACGTCGGAAAAAGCGCTGTTCGATTCTGGTCGTCTATGTGACTGTTGCTGCTACTGTCGTCGGTGAGAGCCCATAGGAGTCCTTGCGGCGTTGATTCAGCACAAGCGCTCCAGCCATGGCGCCGACCTTCTTTAGTTTTAAACGCTGTTGCTGCTGCAGCATATTTAGGCACGGACGCCCTGCAAATGCTGTTTCCGCTTTAGCTTAGTGCACCGAAGCTTCTTCACCAAAGCTTAATCTGTTGAGGCGGTCAAGCCGTACAGCCCCCTTTATTTGCTGCTTTTCATTCTCCCACTAGTACTACTGCCGCTGCTGTACCTTACTACTCAGCCAGAAAGCCTTGCAGACTTATTTCTCTTCTGGCTCCTGCTACTTCTGTGAAGGAGACGTAGCGAAGGCAGCTGCTGCTGCTCCTTCGTGTGCGAAGACGCTGTTGATTCAGTTCCTCGTGCGACTCCTCAGACGTCTGCTGCTGCTTCGTAGAGATACAAGCCGCAGCGAAGTGACTGTCATTCAGCGTTACAACGGCTACTGCTGTTGCTGCCTACTTGCAAGAAGTTTCAGAGGCCGCTGCTGCTGCTGCAGAGAAAAGAGAAGCGTTTACAAACAAATTATACGTATACTCGTAAAAGGTGTCCCCGTAAATGTCGTTGCCTGCTGACGTCAACGCACGACTAAATGCTACTCGCGACGTGGCTACAAAGGGTGCTCTGCCCACATGGACAAAACGGAAAATGGTACCCTTGTCGAAGCGTCTTCTTCTCACCTTGGGCTTTTAAGTGAACATTGTACATACGTACTAGTGCGTTACCACGGGTACCCGCCGAATGCGTGTATGTATGTGTGTGTCTGTGTCTGCGGGTCTGCGTCTGCGGCTCTGTGTCTCTGTCTCTGGGTGTCTGTGTCTGTGTGTCGGGGAGAAGGCGGAGAGGTGGCGCGCGTAGATGGAGATTAATTTCTGCAAGCGTGCACCTACGTTCGTATGCTCTGCGAGGCTTATATGGACGTGTACGTGCATGTACACGTCACAAACCATACACACGTGCAGAGGCAAATACGTGTATCCGTCTCTCTCGGAAACGCGCGGCCGTTAATTAGTGTGCTACTTTCATGAGGCGGCCTGTGCTATTGCAGACGTTTTCGACGATGCTGTCATACCCCTCCCCACGACCTCGGTGGCTGCAGAAAATGCTCCTCCCTCGGCAGGTCAGTTCACTCTATCCTCTCCTTTCTGCACCCACATGCGCAGGTATGCATCTGCACCTATATTTACAAGCTTGTGCATATACTTCTGCGTGTACACTGTTGTGGGTCTCGCTAGTCCACCACGCGGGTTTGTGAGCACGTAGGAGGCAGACGGAAGAGAGGAGGCGTCTACCTACCTCAGCATCTGGGCAAGCAATCAAGGCTTCATCCTGCAGTGCTCAAACCTGCACGTAAGGACGTGTGCCTGCTGGTATGCACGTGTGTGTGCCCTCGGAGGTACCGTTACCTTTATCTGTGTGTGTGTATGGATGTGTGTGGGCGGGTGTGTGCGTGTGGTTGGAAGATCTGTGTGGCATACAAGCATACACACACACATACACACATGCGTACACGTGTGTGGGCACTCAAGTGTACGACCATAGATGTGTTCGTGCGGGCCTGCGGCACGTGTTATCTGCAAATATTCTTCATGCAGACGTATATGTTACAACGTGTGCACTTGTGTAGGTACGTGCACACGTACCTGCATGCACACCTGCCAACGTTATACACCGGATCTCGCACGCCTGCAGTGGTCTGCTCCATGTGTGTACACGTCACACTTCCTCTCCGCGCGGAGGACGTTTCTGTCGGGTGAGACGTGAGACGACAGCACACGCAGGCGAACGTGTGCAGACGCAGTGATACTTGGAGTGGTGGCAAGAGCAGTGCTGTAAGCCCCGTGCACATACACGCACACACGTACGAATTTGCGTGTCTGTGTCCACGTCAGTGTACACACACGTCTCTTGCACGAACGCGTGGATGTGTAGAGCCACCGGTCCACCGTTGATGCGCGTGCCTGCTGCAGCGGCGGCTAGCGCATTTGCGGGTGTTCCAGCAGCAGCGCGACAGCAGCCGGTGCTGTTTCCTGGGGCCCCGCGGTCGCTTCCTGTTCCTATTGTAGACCCCGAACGTTTCGACAAACTAAGAGATCTTTCGCTTAAAGGTTAGCGGTGCTCTCCAACAAAGGTAACGCGGCACGTGGTTTTTTGCTGAGCTGAATAAAATGCGTGAGAGCGCGCTTCTACATACTTCACTGTCCTGGACGTGTGGGCTGGGAGAGGGTGCCTCCATTCGTCAATTCACAGACAGACACACACGTGTTGACTTGTATAAACGTATACAGGGAAATGAGGGGTATGCACTACTGTGTGTGCATCGACGTGGACTCATCTGAGAGGGATCTCTGTGTAACCAGGCCCGAACACGCACCCGTGCACCCACGTTCATCAATGTTTGAAGCCTCTGGAGTTGCCGTTCTCTGAAGGTGGGGGGGCCATCGCATTTAAGCGAAGTGTAAGGTGCCCTTTTTCCCTGCGGAGAAGGGGACGCAAACAACGCGGCATGTGCGCCTGTGTTCTGAGTTGCTGCTTCGCCTGAAGATGCACAGAGGCATGCTGCGTACTGGCACTTCCACACGTATCCATCAGATCCACACAGACATGTGGAGGGACTGCACCCTGCGGTCCTCCTGTTCGAGGTACCTAGACGTAGAACGTGCGGAACACCTGTTTCGCAGAAAAAGACCAGAAACAAACGAAGACGCGACACCGCGGAGAGAACCTTTATTCACACAGAAACATGCAACTGTGCGTCACGTACTCGGTGACCATTGTACACATATATGTATATATATATATATATGTGTAGTTGCAACTACGGATGATGTAGTGTTTCTGCACATCAAATACTCGTTAAGATATACGTAGAGTGAATTACGTGTGCTGCGCTCTTTGTACGTCACATATGCGTATACGCTTGTGTACGCGGATTCAACTACCTTGTAGTATGCAGTCGCTGCACGTACGCACACAAATATATACGTTTATTCACTGTCTGTTTTTTGAACTGGTGTCCGTGTGCACCCAACCAACTGCGTTGCAGATGACGAAGCCGAAGAAACAATAACGCCGCCTCTGTCAGTGCGTGTGGCGCTGCCTGCAAAGGCGCAGCAGGAGCCATTTTCCACGCTGTGTCGCGTCGCAGATCCTTCATCCCTCTGGTCAGCCCGGACGACATGTAGAAGGATCTCAGGGTGGTGATACCCATTGCATGCAAACTTGCGTCAAATACATAGCAGTGCACGTGACTTGAGTGTGCGCCCCATATCCCGCCTCTCTTTACGTCCGCGTCGACGCTCGTGTAAGCGCGTAACTCGGACTTCCTAGAAATGTACGTATGTATTCTGTACGTGGTCGCACTCCGCCGTGTGTAGAAGAGTTTACTGCGTTCCTCCCTGTCTACGTGCGTGCCGCCCCTGTATATATATCTATAAATTTATATACAAATACCTCTATCTATATATGTATTTTGTACCCCGTGTGTTTGTCTGTATGTACGTAGAGTGGGTAACCCAATGGTATCTACCCATTCATATATATATATATATAAATGTGGATATATATATATATGTAGTTGACGCTCCGTGTGTGCGTATGTGTCGTGGTTACCCTCTATGCATAAACATACGAATCTGATAGCGTCTGTGTCTGTCTGTGTATATGTGTCTCTCTCTCTATATACATATATATATATATGTATATATATATGTATATGTGGAACGCCTTCTGCGTTTGTATGCACACGTGCATATCTGTATGTTGGTTTTGGCTGATGTGATTGTGAATGCTCATCAAGCTGTCGAAATGAAAGGGCATGTGACTACGGGAGATGTTGAGAAGGGGATCTTCGACAGTGCTCTACACAGGTCTTCGGTCCCCTCAACTACACGCGCGTACATGTGTGCGTGCCCCACGCATATATATTCATACATCGATTCAAGAGAGGCGTATATATAGGCGTCCTTCTTTGCAGCCAGTGTTCAAGTGGAAGCTATGTAAGGACGGGTGGACGGGTGTGTAGGTCGTGTGCGTGCCTATGCGTGCACACGTGTATCAGCGTATCACTCATGCACGTGCGTAAAAATACGTGGATATGTGCGGTTGTCCCGTACGTGTTTGCACCTGTGCAAGTGTACTTCTCTACATATGTAGATGTGTGAATGCATGTGAATCTTGCCAGCATCCCTGTCGTACTTTGTTTAATCTACTCCACGTGTGTTAAGCGGGGGCGCATATATCCCAGGGCCTCAGGTGGGGCGTGTTCGCCCGTAGACTTGTAAGGGTAGGCTCGCAGCCCCCTCACGCAGTTTTTCCCGCATGTGTGTGCCAGAGACTGTCCCTCGGGTGTTTACGCGCGTGCATCTTCTGAATCTGTCCGGACATTTACTTCCCGCTTAGACGCATGTGCGCACGTGTTTCTTTTCAGGGGGGGCACTCCTGTCGTATGACTTAGGTGGGGGGACAAGCACTCTTCACGCTTTAGTGCACCCGAGCCTATTCGTCCACGTGTATATTTTAGTATTCGCAAGTCTAGACGCCTGCACGTGGAAATCTTATATTTGCTGGGTGTCAACGACGCCACGTGTGCCACTGCACGGCTGACGCCGCTGCTGAGGCCCCTTTTCCCTACACCGTCGCCGCTTCGTGTATGCCCGTTTGTGCCTGTATGCATATTACCGCATGTGTCTACTTCTACGTGAAATGGTGCGTCGAGTATACGCGTGTACACACGTGCGTGTTAAGAGATTTATGTGTATATCTGTACGTGTGCACAGATATTCGTTGACCTATATATACATATATTTTACCGTGGGAACAGTATTCAGAAACCTACATATACATGCATGTATATACATATATATGTACGTACGTGTGTGTACGCGTGCGCAGCCGAATCGCTTTGCTAGGCTACGTTTTTTCTTGAGTGCGGTAGACCTGTTTGCGTGGCACTTCTCTGTTGTTCATTCCTGGTGTCACCAGGTTCAACGCTTCTTCGTAAATTAACTGTCGACCGTATTCTTCCTGTAATTGCCCTTGCCGCGCTTGCAGCAGCTGCTGCTACTGCTGCCCAACTGGGGCTCCAGTCCTACTGCAATGGCAGTGACTACTGCTGTGTCCACCCCCGTCTACCTGCAGGAACCGCGAGCGTTTGGCGGCGGAACTGTGTGCGAATGGGCTCTCCGCGGAGAATGTGTTTCCACTGCAGCAGATGAAGCCTTTAAACTCTTACGAAGCACGTATGCGTGCAGCTGACACAGAGCAACTGGAACAGGAGTTTTCTCGGCTAGCAGCAACAAGCGAAAGGTTCAGTTTCGCCGCTGCTCCTGCGGGGTGCTCCCTGCCTTACTCCGGTCTCTGGCACACTGCTAGTATCTGTACGCTGGAAGCAGGAGCATCAAGAGCCCCGACCGAAGCAGTACCGCCTACACCTGCGGCCGTAGGACTCGATAACTGGTACGCAACTTCAGCCGCCGCTACCATTGCCGGCGCCCAGCGGCTTCTCGAAGCCCTACAGCAGCACCAGCCACCGCAGCAGCCGCAGGTCTCTCCCCTGGGAGCAGCAGCAGCAGCAGGAGCAATAGGAGATACAGGACGACCTGAACGGCAGCAGCATCCGCAGTACCAGCGACGGCAGCAGCGGGAGGCCGCGGAGGAGATGATCAGACGACACTTGGAACTGCTGACGGCGGATGGGGGACGCGTGACTCGCTGCTGTCCAAGGGCAGCAGCATTCCTGTTGGAACAGTTGCGTCAAGCAGGGGCGGACCTCTGCCAGGAAGACGAGAAGTCCTTCTTCTCTTCTGCTGCAACTACAGGAGGTGGATCTCAGAGTGCTGCCGAGGTAGCAGAGACAAGGAAGCGCTTCCTGTTTTCGTCCGTCGAGCTGCTGCAGCAGCAGCCTGTGACGGATCGGCAAGAGCTCGCACTTCTGGGCTCTGCTCCCTTGTTCACAGAAGATGAAAGACTCGATAACCTCTTGCTACTGCTGCTCACACCTGGCGTCGCTCCTGAAATTGCTTTACAAGCTGAACTGCCCAAGCCTTTGCAGAAGCCGGTACAGCAGGAGAAACGCCCGCATCAGCTTGGCCTTTCGCAGGGACATGTAGACCTCTGCGGCTATTGCGATGCCGCAGACCGCTCCAGCAGACGGTACAGATCTGACACACGTGTGGCAGAAGCTGCGCACTCTCCTGGCTGTGATCCGAGTGTAGAACGATTCGCCGTGGAAGCGACGCAGAGCCTCATTAGCCGAATCAGCAGGCGCCTGCAGCAGATGGAGCAACAGGGAAATTTTCGTCTCTCGGGGTGGAACTCATTGTTGCCTCCACTGCAGGAGCAGGAGCCGCAGAAGTGCCGACAGCACGAGCAGGACATCCTGCAGGGGCAGGAGGATGAATCTCGAGAGGACGTGGGGCTGTTGCACCGGAAAGTTTTGAGTGTTTGGGGAAGCAGCCGCAATGGTTCAGAAAGCGTCACTTCAGCGCGCCTCGCTGCTGCTCGCGCGCGCCTCGCGTATGTAGCCTTATTCGGCGATGAAAGATTCCTGGAAGGCGTTCTTCCATGCGATGGTACTGCATCTGCTGCACGTGGAATCGGACGCGTGCAGCAGCGGCCGGAGCAGGCCTGGGTGCCCCCGCGACAGTGGGTCGTAGCTGCGCTGGGGCGGCTGCGGCAGCTGCTTCACGAACCGGACACCGCGCCGGGCCTTCCGAGGATCGTGCGTCTCCAGCAGGAAATCGAAAAGGAAGAAGCACGCTTCGCTGCTGCTGTTGCGGCTGTTCGAGCCCAAGCAGCAGCAGCAGAAGCCGAAGCTGCTTCGGCGCGACGCCGTCAGGCGCAGTTGCAGCTGCAGCGGCTGGAGCAGCTGCAGCGTAAGCCACCTCCGTCGTGGAAAAAGATGGGATTCTCGGCGCGCATTGCGGGAGGCAGAAGACGCTCTTCTCTTGAAGCAGGAGAAAAACAGGCGGCAGGAAGGCCAACAATAACAGAAACACCAACAAAACCGCTATCACCGGAAGCAACGGCAAAGGAATCGCAGCTCCATCTGCCGACAGCGTTTGCTTTGATGAAGAACGCTCCCGCGCCCCCAGTGAAGAAGATGCCTCACGAAATCCGCGGTCCTGCGGGGGCTGCTGCAGAGTTGACACAGCAGCTGAAAAGTGCGAAGAAGCTCCCTCCGGCTGTTGGGGCAAAAAAGTCCCTAGTCCGGTCCAGGCCTTCCCTGTCTGCTCCCTCAGAAGGAGCGGCACAGGAAAAGATAGCAGCAGACGCGGGGACCACAGCGGCAGGAGGCGGAGACGCTCCCTCCACGCCGCTCGCGGGAAGCGCGCCAGCGCCAGATGGGGAATTACAGAGACAGCCGCTCTCTTTCAAGAGCGCTGCGCAGCATGCAGCCCCAAAGCCCGCAAGCAGCAGCCGTGCTGAAGACTACGTCACAGGTGTAAGCGTGCTTGAGGGAAATACGTGGAGGGCGTCGCATTTAAAGGCACCCGCAAGGGGATGCATTCGTGAAGGGCGTCTGCGGCACTTCCACACACAGGCGAACGCTACGAATATGTAATACCAGGAGGTCCACATAATTGCGTGTACGTCAGTATATATGATGGAACAGGAGGAGGGCGGATAGACAGTGACTACGCAGAAGAGCTGGTGTACACTGCAGTTCTCATCTGTTCGTCCGCAACGATGGAGGACACACGTGCGTCAGTGTTTACTGTTGATTTTTTCAAGAAATGTAGGGCAGGCGGGAGAATCAACAGGAAGGTGCACGCAGGTGAGACAGCGGCAAGTGTGCCTTTTACTATTACCCTTCAAATATATGGACAGAATCCGCACACGCACACAGCTATCACGTCTGCTACGAATACGAATGCGGCTGGAGTTGTAGATGCGCCGCAGAGCAGGGAACTTAAATGCCCCTCGCTTCACCGCGTGTCGTACAACTCACAAATTCACCTGGTTCCAGCTCGACGTAGGCCTGCAAAGGGCGGTTTCCATCGAGACGCGATTCTTAAGAAAGAGTTGCTGTGCAAACACATACATATATATATACAAACATGTGTCTGTAGTACGTGGCTGTAGATATATCCGTGCGTGCGCCTGTGCAGACGTAGTAGATTCCCTCCCACTACATACGCGATCTAAGTGGGTTCACTCCACGTTCAAGGTGCTTCTACCTGTCTGCGTCACTGACGCTTGTCTTAAAGGAATACCAGGCAACCAAGCTGTAGACGCGTTGTCTCCACGTGTGTCTGTATGTGTAAATGGCGGAGGCATGCACGCGTGCTGCCTACACAGCACCGGATGGTGTCGCGCCTCTCTTGACGTCCCTGTTGATTCGCGTGTATGTACACCCCAACCTGCATCCCGGTGTACAGCGCGTGAGTCGCAGTGTTCCTCGGTTGACTGCCAACCTACACAGGTGGCTTCGCTGCGTCCTCCTGAATAACATTCCTCTCATTTCCTCTCCGTCAAGGGGTTATACACAGAGCTGCAGGAAACCTCATTCACGCAGGCGAAGCAAGAGTTCTCTCTTCTGCCAGCAGTGCCCACTAGCGTGTCACCAGGCGAGCGAACGTTCCCCTCCTCGCGGGAGAGGACGCATCTTTTGCAGCTGCCTGCCATCGGGAGAGACTCGATAAATACGAATTGAAACATGTCCACACATCTATGTATAGAAAGTTTCGTTACGCGTGTAGCTGCGGATATGCGTGTACGTCGGATACAAATACGTTAGCACTCACAAGGATATTTACACGGCTCTGCTTTAGTCCAGCGGCTTTACCGATGTACACGTGCACACCCGTGCGTATCTGTGTGTCCTCATATTAAGAGGTCCAATCCCTCTATAAATTCTTGTGTGTACACGTGAATGACATGTGTGGATCTCTTCAATCGTTGCTGCTTCTCTGTGACTTTTCTGCCCTGGGCTTCGCTTTCCTCCTGTCCGTCGCCGTGTTCCCATGTTAGTTCCCGTCATAGGAGCCGGGGGCACTGAATGCAAAACGCAGCTTGAACTGTTGCTGCTGCGAAACATAACTGTCTGGTGCCGCTCTGGCTTGCCTTCTCACCCTTACTTCTTGTTTTCTTACCGCTGCGTCTCTGTTGGGCTTGGCTGTCTGGTCTCTTGCGACTGTCACTGCTTGTGTCCAGTGCGCGACGCTGACGCTCTTGCAGCCGCTGCTATTGCTGCTGCTTGTTCTCCTCTTGTTGCTGCTGCGCAGGTAAAAGATGCCATTGAAGAAAAGCGCGGGCAGGTGCTGTTCCCTAAAAAAACTGAAGAGAAGTTCTCGACAGCGTTGGAGTCCGCCTACATCTTGCAGAGTGTACGGGAGGAGCTGCCTGCTGGTACGGCCGTCCCGTTTAACGCGGGCCCGCGTCAACAGGGCCCGAGGCAACAGCCGATGCAACAGGACGGGGCGGACTGGCCGTCCATCGAAGGTGGTCACTTGGACATAGAGAAACCCGTCGTTCTTGTGTCGTTGGCCCCGCCAACGCCATCCTCTCAGACAGCAGCAACACCAGCAAGTGTGGACAGGGGAGGCAAGAGAGGAGCTGTGGGAGCAGCAGTCGGCGGAGCAGCAGGTGATGAGAGAGCAGCAGATGAAGAAAGGTCGATGGCGTCACCTTTTGAACGTGCTCGTGGACTTCTCCGGAGCAGAGAGCAGTCTTCCAGGCTGCGCCAGATCTTCCAGGAACCACCCGAGACTTTTGACTACCCCCCTGCGGGAGAAGATGGGGGGACTGCGTCCTATTCTCGTCTTCTTGGGAGTGAAGGTAACGGAGGAAGGGCAGCAACAGCAGCTATTGATTCAGATCTTTTTGCGTCACCAGCTGATGTTGCAGCGACGCTAAAGCGGATCGACTATGCGGCAGGGGGGGGTTATGCCTTCCTGCAGAGCTCCCTCGATGCTGCGATACCGAGCAGCAGCGCCAGGAGCGGCCGTGGGACGTCCATCGGAAGCATTGAGAGTACGGAAGGTCTGGGGCCACCTTCTGTGGAAGCAGTACAGGATTCAGCAGAACAGCAAGAAGAACCTCTCATGTCGCCCACCTGGGGGGGAAGCTTCTGGCGACTCGAACTCGCTGCGCGTGCGCGCTCTGCTGCGTCAGCGGGAAGGGCAGTAACAGCGGCAGCGGGAAGAGCAGCCAGGGACAGACTGTTCGCGGCGGAAGGGAAGCCGTCAGAAGTTGAGCCAGAAAAGCAGCGTCATGCAGGCAGCGTGGGAGGAGGAGCGGCAACAGGTGGAGTGGAAGAATGGACGCGTAGGCAGGGGGAAGATACCGATGGAAGCAGAAGCGTATTCTTTGCGTCGAAGGCGTACACCTCATCCCCGTCAGCAGCGGCGGAGGAAAAGGCACTCGAAGACAGATACGCGTACCCGGGCGCACTCATTTCCCCGGGCTATTTCCAGCCAGACGAGTTCGTGGACGTGCAGCAGCGGCGCCAGGAGAGAAAGAGCGAAGCGCGGCAGTTCATATCTGTTGAGGAGCTGAAAGGTGGGGAACACGCAGGCGAAGCAACCGCTTCCACCTTCTGTCAAAAGGCCCTATACGTGTGTATGTATAGGTTTAGGAATACCTGTTATATTCTACGCCTTCTCACTGTTTGCACGCTGCCTCTTTCCCCGTTGCTCTTGACAAAGACGGCCTGCTGTTGCTGCTGCGTCGCACACGCTTGCCGGTCTCCAGCGCGACATTGCTGCTGTCTCGTGTGCTGTTGCTGTGCTGACCGGTCTGTTGCTTTTTCCCCATGTGGGGGCTATCTTCTGCATCTTTTCTTGCTGCTACTGAGTTGCATCTTAACGTTGCTGCTGGACCGCCTCTCGTGCCGCTGCTACGGTGCTGGCTGCGGTAGTTCTCCTACGCATCCCGGTTCGGCGCCGCCTCGCTTGCTGCTGGTTCACTGCGTCCGCTTCCTGCTGCGACCCTGCAGTCCCACGCTGCCGTTGCTGCTGCGCTGCGTCACATCTGCCGAGTTTTATTCCCTCCTGCTAAACCAGGACACCTCAGCAGAATCGTCCGTCAACGACGATTTATGCATATATATATATATATGTATAAACAGGTCTGTCACACGCATACGTGTACACGTATGTGTCGCCTGTCCACGCGTCCATGTATCTAGCCACGTACTTTTTTTCTCTATATTTCTCTGTAGTAAATCCTAAATGCGAAAAAGAGTGAAGACATGCGCGCAACACCTTTTGTGTTGTTGTGCAGCGTGATAAGAGTCCTGCGTTGCGCTTGCTCCTGTGTGTTACAGCTTCCGTGTAGCCTTCCCTCTGGTTACGTTGATGTGGACTACTGTTGTTTCTCCCTGTTACATCCTACTGCTGCTACATTCCTGTCAGCCGTTGCAGTATCTCTGTTCTGTTGCCACGTTTCCTCTGCCGCTCCCGCTGATGTACTGCATCCACGTGCTTCTTACGCATCCCTTTGTTGACGCTGCGTCGTCCCCGTGCCGCTGCTGCGCCGCTGCTGCCCCGGCGGCACTGGTGTACGCGCCTCTTTGGGCTGGTGTCGCGTGTCACGTTTTTTGTGCTGACGAGTCGTGTTGCGGCCCTTCGCCCGCGTTGCCGGTGCTGTGCTCTTGCTGCATTTCGCCTCTCTCCTTGTCACCGCGTCTGCAGTGCGGGAGGAGCAGGAGGAAGCGGAGCGAAATCGGCAGCGGGGAGCGCGGCTAGCGGAGGCGCAGAAGGCAGCTCTCGCCCGTGGCGCCGCCGAACGAAAGCGGCGTGAGGAAGCGCAAGCCCGGGCACGTCAGTTGCGGATGGAGGAGAAGAAGCGTTTGAAAGAAGAGGAGGAAAGCCGGCAGGTGAAGCTACGGGAGGAGGAGCAGCGGCGACTGCAGCTGCGTAAGCAAAAACAAGAAAGGCGAGAGATGCTCCAGCAGCAGCTCAACAGCTCTCCTGCTGATCTGGCCGTGCTTTACAGAGAGTCTCGGAGACGCAGGGGGGAGAGTCACCCTCTCACACGCAAGATGAGGCAGGTACTCACGCGGAAGTTAGAAATCAAGAAAACTGCGATCAAAAAACCGGTAAGCAAAGACTTCTCTCACTAAAATTCAAAGGAACGCCCCCAGTCTCGGTATTCAACTATACGTGTGCGTCCTTCTACTTTCGTTCTCTCTCCACATACGTGAGTTTGCTGGTGTCTACGTATGAACACCTGTAGGTGGGTATTCTGTGCGTGCGTCCGTGTGCGGGTCTCCCTGCGCGTGTAGACTTTTCTGAGACAGATGTGCGTGAAAAAGTTGCTGCCCCGCGAGATAGGCACGACTGAATACTAGCAGAAACTGCCGAAGGACGAAGGAAAAAATTAAAACTGTAAAGGGCAAGTGTGAAACAGGCGATGCAGGTTCTGTAGAGCAAGGGCTACACGAACGAAAATGAAAGTATAAGCAACCAGCCGTTCGTGCACACACGTGGAAGCGTGTCTACGCGAGTGTAAACACGCGTGTGGAGTGGGTGGACCCAAACGCAGAGAGGCACACACACAGGAAGAGCCACGCACACGCAGGGAGTGAGAGACGCGTCTCGAGGAGAGGGCAAATGTATTCCTGGGGACATCTGTACACATACATGTATGTATATGTATAAGTATTAATATGCGTAGGGGTAGGGAGTACGTGAGGGTTTGTGTGGAGGCCACGTCGGTACATATGTATACATAGTGTTCTATATGTGTGTGTCTAGGTAGGTCACCATTGAGTGTTTGTATCAGGAGGGATCCGCATACAAAGCCGCACCCGCGGCTAGAGGGCGGATGAGTGGAGCTGGAGAGGCCCGATACGTGTCCCAAGAGAGAAGTGTTTCACGTTCATTGCCTTGGGTACGCTTCGAAGACAGATATGTCTTAGGTCGGTGCGCAGAGCGAGAGAGGTAGGGAAGGACGGAGAGGTACAAACCATCCGCGCCTCCCTTGCGCAGCACTTCCAGCGGTGTTGGGTATCGAGTCGTCCTCGCACCCCCGCGCATTTTCCGCCAGCTGTGGAGAAGAAGATGCCTTCGTCTCTCTCGCGTACACTTGTCTTCCTTTCCGTGTACTTGGTGTCTCTCTGTGTTTTCTCCTGCTTTCTGCATACTTTGTGTAGGTGTGGGTGTCTGATTCTATTTACGTCTTCTTCACCCACGTGTACGTGTAGGTCTGCGCATCTAGATATTGATATGTCGGCGTATGTGTCCTCACACGCAACGTTTTTGAGAGAAGAAGCTGCCTGTCTGCATGCGGTCCGACGGGTGCTCCTGTGCTTTCTTTTCCTGAACCACGCGACCCGCACACGTCGCGGAGCCTCAGCCACACGACCCTTGGAGCGCGGCCCCCCTGCCTCACACGTGTACACCCATATGTACACATACATATATATACACATATGTGTGTGTGCGTACGCGCGCCCGTTTACAGATGCGTGCACCAAACACGTGTATTTTGTCTTTCAGCAGGCGCAGGTGTGTGGGAAAAGGTCTTGTATCATCGCTGCGCTGGGATGCGCACGCACTGACACACAGACGCAGGCCGTTGTTTGTCGTGACTTGATTCTCGTCTAAGTGCTCGAGAAGAGACGGGGCCTGGCCTCAGAATACAAAAACTGTGCAAGCGTCTGTTGTGCTGATCCGTACACGCGTCCTCCTGTCAATATTTCTCGAAGAAAGAGTGAGCTGTCTTTTTCCCAGGTTGCGTCCGTCGCTCAGTCCCTGTCAGTCTGCTGGTTCTGCTTCTCCCACTGCTTCCGTGACCGGGCGGCACCGCAGCCCTGCGTCTCGCGGAAATGCCGGTGCCCCCACGCTGGTAATTGCCCAGTCCTGCCGAAAAGGCGGTCTCTGCTCGGGTAGATACACGTGCACAAACGGCTTAGTATCTTCTCGCCTAGCTGAATGGGGGAAGGAAGTGATCTCTCGACGAGACGTCAAGGCCACACTCTTTGCGCGCGTATGTCGCTTCACAGAGCGTCTCTCAGGACGACTTCATACAATGACGCAGTTCCTGCGCGTATACATATGCACAAGTGTACATATATATGCGTGTGTGCAGACAAGTACGTGCAGAGCTAGCTGGAGGTGAGGATGCTCCTTTGTTCGTCGAAATTAGGCATTCTTTTTTCCCACGGCTTCTAGTGCAAGGAATGCAGCAGTCGTTTCACGTTTACAAGAAGCAGGGAGAGACGTTCTTTTTTTTGTCTCGCCGAGGCGTCTCGACGCCGTGTCCTCGCGTTAGCGGGTGCCAATCCGCGTAAACCTTCAAAGGTGCCAGTGTTTGCTTGTCTCGAAAAATACCGGAGTTTGCTTTCTCTGGGTGGCGGTGCCCGTAACAACAGGTGTAGTGTGACTCTTGGTCGAAACACTGTCTTCCTCTCCAGGGGCCAGGTGAGGCTACATTCGTTTTTACGTAGGGATCTAGTATACATCGGGTGTTGCTGAGCTGGTTAGGCTTTTCTGTCTTCCTCTACGCAGAGAGTTCCCCTGGCTTTCTTCACCACAGGAGAACTCAGACTGCACATATTATCTGTCTCTGTCCTACACACATTTATAGAGTTGTGGATGAGTATTTGTGTATGTGTGCATGTTCATGCCCCAGTGTGGAGAGACGTCCCGTGCACGACCGAAGACAAGGGAATAAGCTTTGGTAACGCTTTTTGAGTTTCTTTGTCAACATACGACAGAGACAGGAGTTTCAGCTGGTTTGTGTTTTGACCTTTGCGCTGGGGGGATTCTTGCAGGGCGTGCATCACCGGCGGCGGACGATGACTCGCGCCCAGTCGTTAACGGATGAGGTGCGGAAGCGGGAGAAAGCAATGCGGATGGCGAAGCAGTGGGCGGGGAGAGGGGAGGCAGCGCTGCTGATGGCGGACGTGCTTCGGGGCGAGGTCGCGGGGAGGCAAGAGGAGGAAGGGGAGAAAGAAAAGGAACTTGAAGAGGAAGGAGAAAAAGAAGAAGAGAGTGAAGAAGAAGATTTTGAGTCGGAGTCGACTGAATACACATACCCCTCGTTGCTGCTGTCGACCTACGGCTCCAGTGCAGAATCAGCAGCAGCGCCGCTAGGTCACCCAACGCCAACGACCTACATCGCGTATCGACCGGTGCCTCTGCGCCTCCCCGATCTCTTTCTTCCGCGTCTCGCCTACTCTGGCGTTTTGCTGGTGGAAGAGCTACCTGTTGCTGACGCCGCTGGCGAACCGAAGAGCTCTCCTGTTCCGCCTGCGGCTAGGCTCCTGAATTCTGAGCGGCCGCCTGATGCCTCTGCAGTTCCCGCCAAGCGGAACCTTGCTGCCGAGGCAGGATCTGCGGCCGCTGCAGCACACGCCCAACGAGGTAGCCCAGCTCGAGGTGGGCAGACAAAGCATCTGCTGCGCCAGCGTATGTATGCGCAGATGCGAGGGCAGGGTATGTTTTTCTTCGTCGACGCGAGAGCCAATTTGCCTGCGAAACCTGCTGCTCGTGGTCGCGACAGCGGTTCGCCTGTGAAAGGCAACGCTTCGGAGTGGACTCCGACAGGGAACGAGGACTGGAAGCTGCTGTTTGGTATCGTTATCGATTCAACAACAGTAGTAGAGAAAGTTTCGGCTCCGAATCCTTACCTGCCTATACGCGTAGCAGCGCGGTATCCTGCGATTCGACTAGCTGGCGCCTTAAATATCAATTCGCTGGCTGTTGCGTCGGAGCCCAGCACAGCGTCAACGGCCTCGGCTGCGCACACGCTCGCGGAAGATACCAATCCTTTTAGACCCTCCCCCGGTGGTCTGTCCGCTCCGGCTGCGACTCCTCTTACTTCCTCTGGCCTTGCGATCCCTGCTGCTCTTCCTTCCGATGGCGGGAGCGACTCACGTGGTGGCACCTCCCTGCCGCCTGCCGTCGGTCCAACAGCTGGTGCTGGTTCTTCTGGTGATGCTCGTCCACCTGCTGCTGCCGAAGAGCAGCCCGCTGCTTCCCTTGGGTCTGCTGGGCACCCGGCTGAAATGGACCTCTCAATAGATAGCACGCAGGAAGCGGCTGATAGCCTGCACACACCGGAGGCATATCACGGGGCCGCGCCGCCGAGAAGCACCGTTGGCGGTGACATCCCCCTACCTGGAAGGGCAAAGGCTCCTCCTCCTCGCGGGGGCCCTCAGCAGCAGCAGAAAAGCGCCGCTACTCGCCCTGCTGCTGCTGGTCCTGCTGCTGCTGCTGTAACGAATGGGCACAAGGTGTGGGCCCGTGCAAACGGTCCGTCGCATGCAGGGCGTTCTGCTGGTGGTGCGTCCCCTTTGCCGAAAGACGGTCCTGCGGCTGTTCCTGCAGCACCATCAAAGACCCCTGCACCCCGTATTCCGCATCTGCAGGAGAATGTCTTCTCTGAGGCTGAGCAGCTGCTGGCACAGCGCAAATACGTTGATATGCTGCTGAGTGCTGACTCTCTGCAGGAAATCAAGGTGTGGCTGTCGCTGCTGCTGCGCCGTGTAGCGTTGAGCAAGTACGAACAAGCCTTTGCGGCTGCTGTAGTGGCTGCCAGAAAGACACACGCGCTTGAAGCAGCCGACGTGAAAGAGCAGGAGGTGGAGGAGACGGACGAGAGGGAAGAGGACGTAGAGAGGAAGGAAAGTACTGAGGCAGAGAGAGACGAGGAACACGAAATGACGCAACACGTTTTCAGGGAACAGGAGGAAGGGCACGCGGCTCCCCAGCCAGCAAAGGAAGCCGCGGAAGAAGAGGGAACAAGCGGAGTAGAAGGGAAACGGACAGCAGGAGGAGCAGACAGCACAGCACGAGACGCTGCTGAAATGGGGACGGAGGAAAGTAGCAGAGGAAAAGTCCGGGCGATCAACGGGAATGGGCAGGGTTGGCAAGTGGCTCAGTCGGTGGCGGACTTTTGTTTCTCGGCAAGTGAGATGGTACTAAGTTTGAAAGGAATGCCCTATTTCAAAGAGGCAGATAGTGTTTTCTTTGCCTGCTTGGAGCAAGAGCAGAGGGTGCATGTGTTGGACTTATCTAACCGCCTTCTGAAAGATCGGGATCTGCGGGAAGTGAAATCGTTGCTGCCCTTCCAGGCTCACCAGGTGCTGCTCCGGGCGAACCTGCTGACAGCAGCAGCGGAGCCTTCTTCTGTGCGTGATCTCCTGGCTCGTCTCAATGCTGCAACTGTCGACCTCAGCGACAACAATTACTCCAGTCCGCGGGCCGGAGAACTGCTATTCTCGCTGCTGTTCAAAACGCCAGAATTGCACACTATTTTCCTCGACCGGGACCGCCTGGAAGAAGCGGCTGTGGCCACATTTGCCGAGGAGGTGGCGGACTGTGTCCCGCAGCGCCCCGTGAGCAGCAGGAAGGAGCTGTCGCTCAGCGGAAACAAACTGACGACCGCAGACGTGCTATCCCTGCTGCGGCTGCAGCACCTGCGCCTGCTGCCGCAACTCGCCCTTCTCAACCTTTCTAACAACACGCCGGCGATAGAGGAAGCGGCAGTGCGGGCCTACTTGCGCGCTCTGCGGGACGGACACGAGAGCGGCAAGCAGGGCGACTCGCCCTCAGTGGGGGAGCCTGTAAAGCGTGAACAGCAGCAGCAACGAGAGAAAGGGAATAGCGGAGGATCGGCAATTCCAAAAAGCGGGGAGGACACCGACGAAGAAGAAGACCAAGACAGGAAGGGATCTTCCTTCGACAGCAGCCCGCGAAGCAGCAGCAGCAGCGTGAGCAGCGATAAGAGCGATCCCACTGCTGATGGTGAAGACGCACGTCGCTCGTCTGGTGAAAGCGGCGCAGGTAAGAAACCGGGAAGCGTCACGGTTCCCGAACCCTCACAATTGAACATAGGGGAAAAAATTAATTTAAAAGTGGATTTTTCCCTTCCTCAACCACCTGCTGACGGCCTTGTGCTTCCGATGGCAGCAGGATATGCAGACATCGAACAAATGCCGGTAACCATGTCTGGCCGGCTTTACGCCTACGGCTGGAAGCAAAGCGGGACCCGCTTGTTCCCAGACAAGACCGTTTTGGCGGGAACGAAGAAGAAATTTCGGAAGTTGGCTCCGCAAGCGAAGGCGAAGCCCCCTAAGCAGCACCAGCCGCAAAACGACGGCACTAGCCCGAAAGTGAGGGCCAACAACGACGGAGCAGCAAATGCAGGATACGAGCAGAGTAAACCCACAGACAACAGCCAGACGGCGCCGAAGAGGGACTCACCTGAAGCTGGCACTACCAGCCGTTCTGGTGGGCGTGTGGCTGCAGCGATGGGAAAGGAGACGCGCCCGCGACTGGTCTATTTCGAGCTGCGAGGCTCCGCGCTAGTACACTACCCCCTCGGGGTGCGCGACCCGTCCTGCTGGAAGGAACAGGGAAGGAAAGAAGACAAGCCGGGAAAGGGCTGGGAGTATGACCTGAACTTAGGACAGCGTTCACGAACCTTTCGCGGGATCTACCTGCACCACTTGTGGGTCGACTCCCATGCTGAACCCATGCTGTTGCATGTGCAGGGATTTGACGTAGACGCCGCCGCTGCTGCGGCACTTCCACCTGCTGCCCCTCTCCACCTGCTGCAGCAGAACCCCCTTCTACCGCTGATCACTTTCACACTTCGGGGCATCTCAGAGACTGCCACTATCGAATGGGCGAGGCTCCTGCATGCAAGGTAGGGCAGCACTTTATGCCGTGTGTTCTGTAAGTGACTGTGTAGTTCTTCTGCCGTGGAGATAAGAAATACACACGGACGTTTGTTCTCAACCTTGTGGGCCGGCACAAGGGTCTGAGATAGACGCTGAGACCGTGTGCTCATCAAAATGGGAGAGAGGCACCAGGGAGTTCGTAGACATGTCGGGGAAGTAACTACCATCCATCTAAACCGGAGGTAGACGGCATGTCGATGGTTTCTGAAGACCGACAAACCAAGGACATATCTGTGTAGACACGTCGACAGTCATGCGTCTCGAAAAAGAAACAAGAAGAAATTGAAGAGATACTGCCGAATACACAGACAAAAGAGGGATCACTGCCACTCGTTGCAGAGACTGACACACACGAAGTGCACGTGGCGAGAGCTGCTTGGTGGCATACGGAGGCTCACGCTGTGTGACTTGGTACATAACGGCACTTCTTGTGGCTACACCAGACATTAAAGCCACCCCAATGTTTCGCGCATTTCTGAAAACTCACGTGGTGTAGACCTGGAAGAGTGCAAAGACCACACCGGGCAACCGGTCTTCTTTGGAGACCGAGCGAGTAAAACAAACAGGAAGTGCCTGCGGAACGCAGAGGGGCCACAGGGCAGAATAGGCGATGGCACAGGCATCCTACATACACGCGAGTGTAAAGTTGACGTACGTGTGTCGGTCAATAACTGCAGATGGGCGCTTTCTCACGATCACCATAAATACTCCGTATCCACAACAGTCGGACCACAGGTCCTGTAAAAGGTCTAGTGCTCACCGGGTTGTAGACGACGGTGGGACTTCAGAAACAACAGAGATAGGGGTCTGCTGCGGGTGTGGGCGACGAAGGTCACAGGCACGTAAGGGAGGAAGACGTTGCGTGTAGAATGGTAAAGGAGGGGGGTTTAAGGTCAAGTTTGGGCGGACACTGGACGCAGATATTTTTGTGCGTGTAACAAGTATCCATGTTTACTAAATCTTGATGACTTGCAGCCGCCACCAAAAACCTGCGACAAAGATGGCGAGCGCCTGGAAATTCACCTGCTCCGCTGTGTCCATATCTTCCATCGTCTTGTGGGTGTCCGTAAGATAATGGAGGAAATTTAGACAGAGGGACTCTGGTGCAGGAGACTCTCTCGTACCGCCTCCAGACTGACTGCCCTCTGCAGGATGCAAATGTGTTGGTATTTCGAGAATGTTTCCATGCTCAGGCGCTTGCAGCAGTGGTTCTCTGCTCTCTGCACTGTTCCTCTACACAGGCGCCTGGAAGAGTCAATTGGATACGTGTGGCTTTTTGCGTGTTCATACACGAGTGTTGAAAAAAAATCTGCAGACAGAAGCTGCAGGCGAACAGGCGCGTAAATGTCATTCAGAGACAAGAGGGGCATCTGCACGCGCGCGGGTCAGTCTGTCCGGACGAGAACGGGACCTCCTGCATATGTGGCTGCCCTATCTTTTCCTCTGCAGCGTTGTCACTCCATTTATGTATGGTTGCCCATTTTAAACACAATACGCCTATAGGCGCACAGTAATTCTCGGACGTTTCCAAGACGCGTAATATACCGTCATATATTCTGCCTCATCAGCGGCCCTGTGTTTGTTGGGAAAGGTCCACGCTGACTCGTATGTGTGTGTGTGTGTGCCTCTAAAGTTAAACCTGTGGGTAGCGGTGGAGAGCCCGTAACGCACGTAGAATGAGTGTCTTCGGCGTTGTTTTTACCTTGGCGATGACAGACCTGCTTCCCGTTGAAGAGAAGTACTTGTGTACGTACCTACTGCAACTGACCGTCTGTGGAGGGCAGCTGCGTCTTCTTAAAACTAGTCGCCGTACCTTCATCGCGCAGGTACGAATCTTACCTGCACGCTGGATGAGACTACTGCATACGTGCCGGAAAGAGGGCAGAATGCTCATTTTCGCAGTGAAGAGGAGGGGTGCGTATATTTCGAGAGTAATAGATCCTCGCCCCACGTAGAGTGTCTTCAACCGTCTGCATTTGCAGTGACTGAGTGTAGCCCGTCCTACGGAAACAGCAGCAGTTTTTGTCTAACGTAGCACACATTCAGCTTCGAATCGAATCTGCAAGTTCTCTCGCCGTTGCAAAAATGACAGTCGTACTCTATCTTTGGTATGCGTACAGTGTACGACTGGGAAGCACGACGTGTTGTGCGCCAGCTACAGTCCTGCAGGGCCCGTTCCGCCTCACTTCTTCCTGCTGTGTCGTACCTATCTTTTTCGGCTTGTGGTTTTCACTTGATTTCTCTTTCCAGACTCGCAGGGATCTGCTACGTGCGTACAGAGCAGGCAGCGGCTAACTTGTTGAGCGGGTCGGCAATTCAATTTTTTCAGGGATGCGCGGGCGGTTGTCTGGACTTCCGCGGGTGCCCCGTCTCTCCTGCTGCGCTGCAGGCGTCTTTCGCGTATTTGTGCAAGTACACGTGGTTGAAGCATTTGAATCTGTGTAATACACAGCTACGTGGAGCACATCTGGCAGCATTGGGTGGTGGGGCTTTTCAGCTGCTGCAGCTCGAGGTCCTCGACCTGAGTTTCAACTGCCTTACTGGCGAACAGGAAGACGCAGACCTGCTGTTGCAAGTATTTTCCTTCCGAGGCTGTCGACGGCTCATCCTAGATCACAACCCTATAAAAGGAAGACCGCCCTTTGCAAAGGTGCTGGTGCGCGTCGCCTGCTGCATGGACGTAGAGGTCTTTGCCGCCAACGCCTGTGGTCTCAGCGACGATTTTGCAGAGGCGGTCACCCAGCAGCTTGGCATCTTCAAACTTGAGGAGCAGTCATCACAGCAGTCCATGGGTGGGCGGGGCCGTAAGGGTGGGGGAACTCTGCACACACTCGAAATTGAGAGAAACTCGTTCTCAAGCCACGGGTTGCAGGTACTTGTCGACGCCCTCACTAGTGCCGCGCCTACACTACAGGTCGTCAAAGCCTATGGGAACCCCTTGAAGCACCTGTTCCCCGGTGCGAAAACTGTGGAACTCCAGGGCACCCCCAAAAGCGGCAAACCGAGCAGGGTCGACCGCAGACTGCAGCCTACCAGGTCCATCAGAGTCGCCGACACCTCGGTAAGCATATCCACGTGGCGGTAGGACCACCTTTACCAGCACCGATATTTGTGTTACATTTATGCTCCGCATGTGCGATGTGTGGGTAGTGGCACCAATACTAGGCAGTGCTGTACTTTTCTTCGGACAACGTCAGCCCCGCTCCAAGCAAATGACATTATCAAGCGTTGTCGCGTTGTCCTGTCAGTAGTGTGTAACTGTGTGGTGCCCTACGTCTTGCGTGTATGTTTCGTATGTTTAGCGTCCACACCTGATGAAGGTCTCAGCATCGCTCTATTGCTGATTATTACAACTCTGCTAGGCAGTTCCACTGTATTTCCGTTCTCACCGTGATAAAGGCTGCTGGGTCCATTCATTGTTCAGCTTGGAAGTAAACGATATGGGAAGGATGTTTTTCTGAATACAACTTTCTGCCCTGTGTCGAGCGGTTTCCGTGCGCTGATCTTTTGATGTAAATCTGTTTGTAGTTGTATTGTTCGATGTGGACGCCGTGAAGCGGGGGGAGGACACAGCGAGAACGTCGCTGACAGCGGAGTCTATCGAGAGATATGCATTAGGGAAAGACACATTGGAGTCGCTAAATATTGTGACGGGGCTGAAGTAAAACCTGCAGTAGTGGAGCGCGCACAGGTACACGCTCGTACATTCTCGGCTTACACAGCATTGGTCTCCTCGTTCGAAAAGTGCAACACACCTATGGGTAGAGGTGTCGTTTCTTTCCGGGTTGCTCATGCCAAAAAGCCTGTTGCTTTACTTACGCCTTTTCAGTGTTCCACTGTGAAAGTTGATATTGGTGAAAGTCCCAACATTGAATATAGACGCACGTTTCTATAGACAGGACAGACAGACCGTTGTCAGTTATCAAGTAGGATCCACTCACGTTAAAGATATAGTTGCCTGTATGAACACACGTTTGTATAGTTCTACAGCACATGGAGAAGGATAAAGTTATAAACGTACGAACCCATTGTGAAGAAAGACGAATATTAAATACGCGAGCATAGAGTCTCAAACTTTGAATAGGTAAAGACGTTCGCCTGCACATTGTATTCTCGTCGCCCGTAAATGCCCAGTGAAGCAGACAGCAAAGACGGCTTTCTTCCAAGAGTGGGGCTCTAGTGCTTGTGCCTACGGCACATATGCTGCTTGCTGCGTTTTTAGTTATTCTGACGTTTTATGTTGTAATTCTTTCGTATACAGTGCTTTTGAAGAGCGGCTTGCTTGCAGGGGCGCGATCGCCCTGCTTCTCGAGCAACAGGATACGGGGGGGAATGGCTCGCTGCTTGCATCCGTCCGTCAGGGTACGCAGATAGTATGTAATTTGATTCGAGTGCAGGTCTGTCCCTCGCTGCTCCAAGGCTCACATTCCAGCTTAGGTCTGATGTCAGCTTCTTCCGTGGAATTGTCTTCTATTTTGACATGCTAGGGGAGCCAATGGTGCCGCAAGCACCGAATCCATAACGGCGCAAAAGTGCAATTTTTAACACTTGAAAACCCTCTTTACATTTAACCGCCTGGAGAGAAAAAATTCTACGTCTCTGTGGTACCGTTCGGAGCAGCAGGTGTGTTGTCGCTCTCTCGCTCTGTGTATTCTGTGGAATTATCTTTAGGGAGGACTGCAGACTGCAGCAGAGGCTGCTGCCCTGCGCGAATTATTCGGCGGTATAGAAAAGACGTCTCTGGTGAGGACAACGGACAAATCCACGAGTTTGTCCTTAAGGGAGCGCTACGGTATGTAAACATACCTTCTTCGTGGAACGATCCCTTCAAAGAGATGCATATATGCAACGAATTGCAAAACTTTACACAGGCCTTTCTGACAATTCATTCCTTCTGTGTGTGAAGGAAGTCAAGAGGTTGCTGTGAAAACGTTGACTGTGTGCAAATGTCCCTTCTACAGTGGCTGTCCAGATAGAAGTGCCACTGGTTTCAGCAGAGGTTGCAGACGGTGTTCGCTGGACGCGTGTCAGCTACCCAGTGGACGTGTTGAGCTAACCACAGAAAATGAATAGATGGTTATCTAAAGAACACTGGCGGCGGGTGTACGAGCTTAACAACTATGTGCTCCGCGAAGTGTGGACGAAGATAGAATTAGATCAGTTCGCGTCAATACCTTCAACAGCTACAGCAGCCGCTAAACAGGTAGCTGTCCCTCTCCGCCTTCGATGCACGACGAGAAGGGCACGGTTGCGGAGGAACGCCTGGCTCGATTTGTTTCTGATGCGCGTTGTGGCGCCTTTTAGGTCACTTTTTTTCCTTTTCTCCTTTGTAAAAGATTGCGAAGCTGCGCATCGACCAGCAGCTGAGTTGCTTTTTTTATGAACAAATCGCTGACGCTCTGTATTATCGAAGGTGAGGCTCACGTGTGCGCTGTTGAGGGCCAGGTATACTCTTCAGTCTGTCACCGCGCTGGTAGCAGACATGTCCTCACAAGACGAATCACACCACACACAACATCAAAGAAGAAACGCCTTTACCGCGCTCGTTGGCGCAGATCTTTCTGCTAGCCTACAGTATGCAACGAGAGACGTAGCGCCGCCGTGAGTTATTATTTGGGTATCCACTACATTGATATGCTCGATCTGGACGCAGTGCGGAAAAACAGAATTGACGGCAGGTAATCTGATCAGTCACCGTTTCTCCATTTTGTATCAAAGCACGCATCAACCAGTGGAATGGGTGGCAGCGCGCAGCATCTGTGGGCTCCGGCGGGAGTGTGCTTAAGTCAGCACAAATGAAGAATACAATGTAATTCAATGAGACTGCTCCAGACTAACGATACGCTCACGCTGAGCATATGTGGTCGAAGACTGCCACAAGTGGGGCAATAAGGGCTTGCTCGGTACAAAGCTCTAGCGTATCCGCTACCAAGCACAACGTTGCTCCCCACGCAACACCCACAGAATGAAATACGCAGTACGCACTTCCTGCTCTCAGATGTCGGATTGACGGAACGGCGCACGGGGAGTAGCAGATGAAATTTGGCGTGTCTGCAGAACCACAGAAACGCGCAGCTTTATCGAAGTCGGACGATCTCTTCCGGCAGGTGTCACGTCTGGAATCCAAATTGTTGTCGTTACATTTGCCGACATAGCCGCTTATTCTTGTGAAGATTTCAATGGAGTGTTTGGACCAGCACACTTTTTCTCTGTGCCCTCCGAAATATATCAGCGTTCCACATCAAAGATAACATGCGTCAGAAGCCGCTTGCCGCTGGCGTTGTCTACCCAAATATTCGTAGATATAAACTGTGTACGACAGCGAGTCGCTCCCTCTGTCAGCTCCGGGTATGAGAAGCAGCCATTAGAAGCTATGCACCGTAGTACTTTTTATTTGACAGCGCCACTAGCTGCTTCATCCTCGAGGTTGATAATTTTGGGGGTTACTTGCTTCCGCCCACACTGCTTACTCTCCAGCGTCGGAGACACTCTGCCCGCAACCACGACGCCGGCCTTCACCATGATACATAGTTTATCCAAGGTGCAGCATACGTCGACAGGTCTCGAAGTGAATGGAGACTGGCACCCGCTTCTACACAGAGGAGAGTGATCTAAATTAGTACGCAATGTCAAGCGCACAGTGCAGAAGTGAAAACGCGAAACAGGCAAGGATTGCGTCAAAAAGCAAAATGTACTATCCCTAGCGGTTTTAAAGGGGAACATGGCTATTCAGCGCCGCTCTGTATCCTTGTATCAGGGGGCGCATCTGTGTCAACGGTGAATAGCAAACTACACGCAGTGTTTTCACACGTTGTGTATTTGCTGAACAAGCGCAGTCGCCGCTGTTACACGGTGCACATCATTAGACCGCAGAGGTGTTCGCCCCATACTTCCACCCCGTACGTATGTAATTATAGACAGCGGACGCGTACGGGGATCCACGTAAATAACAAGGTAGGTGATTCATATCAAAATCCTCTGTTACACAGCGAGACATGCGCCCGCTTTCGTACATGTTGGTGATGGTTCTAAACGAGGAGCTCAGCTTCGACGTCTACTTGCGTCGCCCGTGCACATTAGTTACGTTCACAGGACCTAACAATTGCACGCTGAAAACGGAAATCTGCCCCCCTTATATATATGTATGCATATTCCTCACGCATATTCCGGTGGTCAGATGGCAGCATATTTCGCTCACCACTCTTCATGCGTTCAGAGCTGTTGCTCTTCTTCGGAGTGTGAGAAGAAACTGTTTACGCATCTGCACAGTGCAGTAGCATTCGTAATGTCGGTGCTTCTAACCGCCCCAACCATACGTAGGTGTACTGCTGGTGGAGCGAAAAAGATCTGACACCGTACAGTTATTTGAGTTTCCCTGCAACATCGTTCCTTAACAAGATGCCTGTCACAGATCACATAAAACCAACTTTCGCCGGGGCGCAGTGTAGTTTCTTCAACAAAAGAAGTGATGGCATTCGCCACCGGTCTACCTGGACACGAGTAATGAGTGTGCTATAATTGGGCCTAATCTTCCAAATGCGAAAGACAAAGAACTACTACATATTCTGCGCTTTCGTCTTCCAAGCTCGTCAGCGCCATCAAAACTTTGACTGCGGTTTCGAAACAGTGTGTGCGTTTGCTCCTCCGCGTTGTTCGACAAAGCGTTCCTCTGAACTTGCAATTGCGCGGCGAGGGGTTGCAGCAAGCGTCTGAACTTTTGCTCACCACACACTCTGGGAGCGAGAATAATCATCACTTTACAAGGCTCAGCTAGAGAATTTATGCAAATGTTGGGGCTGGTGTAAAAAGATATAAAATGTATACGGATCCCCAACCCCATAGATCTGCATGTATCTGCGCTTTACGGTTGAAGAAATTTCGCTTGTATTACTGCGCTAGAAATTCGTGCGGGATGCGCGGTTTAGCACATGCAGAACGGGCTCACTCAATCCTTCTGCTTTGATTGTTCCAACTGGTAGAGTCCTTCCTGCGACTACAGCTCAGAACACACTCAGTGTGCGAACACACCGTGGAACCCAACTTTTAAAAACGCATACTTACCTGTGAAGTGCCACGTGACAGAAGCGCGACTCCGTCTTTGTACGCACGCGTACGTTAAGATCTTGTGTTGCTCAAGTACACACTTCACCCCCTTCAAAAGTACTTGTGCCGTGGTCGAGGGGAGCTGAGGGGAGTAGGATGTTTCTGTAAGTGTACAAACAAGCCGATGTATACAAAGGTGTAAGTTAAGGTGCTGCGTGTCACGGAATCCCAACCACATAGCAAGTGTGGGGATAATCGTACGTGTACCAGCGAATATATGCCTCGTGTTCGCAAAAACCACGCATCGATATTCGCCGTTGCGCGCGCATTGCTTGCCTCCGGTAACAAGAAGTAGACACGAACGGATGTATTCAGGGCAAAAAACATAATCTTTCTGTTGGTTGTAGTATACGCGGCACGAGCTCACACGGAAGAGTTTGTATGGCGGCAGTGTGTTGAGCGCAGCGCGCGATCAAGCTGTGCGCAAAAAGTGGTCGTCCTCTGTGTGGGGTCACCGATGTGTGAACGTGCGTGTGTATTTATTTCCGCAGCTGTGGTAGTGGAGACGATGTTTTTATTCGGCCTTGGGGTTTCTTCGGGCAAAACTGTAGGGCCCTTTATTTCCCCATTTGGGCCCTTGTTACACTTACTGAGGTGTCTGCTTGTCCTGTTCTGAGTTCTGGGCCGTCCCGTGTGCTGGTATCCTTGCGCGGGCAGACAAAGCGAAATCTCCGTTGGACCGGCCACTACATATTTCTCGTATGTGTGTGCATGCAAGCATACAATTGTACTTGTCGTTACGTGCACACTGCAAGATTCTAGCTGTTTCGTGTAACACAAACCCACCGGAATGCTACGCCTATGCAGTCAGTCTCCGTCGTGGCGACTCGCAGGTCAATGTTTGGTGTGGAGACATTTTTGCTGTCTTTCGCGCCTACATGTTCTGTGTAAGCACCTAATGTAGGATGACCTTCAATATCAAAGATTTATATCAACGACAAATTAAAGTATTCAAACACGGAAGATGTTTAGAACATCTTCTCGTTGCAGGTGTAGCCCCCTCGCCTGGTCTGCATCGAACTGAATCTGCAAATAGGTCTCTGTACCTGAGCGTCAGAGTACTCCACGCTCTCCTTTCCAGGGCTCGACCGTGCCGTGGCTTCAGCACAACGTGAAACGCCTTTTCCACTCGAGCACCCGCTTGTCCGTGTCGCGAGTTCCTCTCTATTTGCGTGTTCAGGCTTCCGGTCTGACAGAACAGCAATGCAACTGCCACATGCTTGGTAGAAGGTGGCATTGTTTAAGTGTCCCGCAGGTGTCGTGTTCACAATCTTCACCATGGGAGGGGAAGCGACAGTTGCCGATCCGCCTGCAGCTGACGTGGCTGCGCCGGGTAAGGCCTCGGAAGAGTTGCAACTTGTGGGCGATGTATCCTTGATGCTAGAAGAGCCGACTTCTGTGTTAGAGACGTTGTGGCCTGTGCCGGAGCAATCGAAAGAGGCCGAAGAAAGTGGATGTGCCGCGGAAACTCGAGAAGTGACCGAACGAGTACAGACGGAGCACGTGAAAGGACTTACCACTGCAGAAGCAGAGAAGCTGCAACGTTCCATCGGTTTCAACGGTCAGCATCTACTAAGAAGCGAAGCCACACCGCTTCTATGCACAGAGCCACGGACTCTCCCGCGACGGATAAGCCTTACAGCATTTGCGTATCTCACAGTTGTGTTGGACCCCATGTGGTAGTGGCAGACGTAGAGCAGGAAGGGCGACATATGCACATCTGACACATCAGGCCAGTCAACACAGATAATTTACGGCATCTCTGCCTAAAAAAGACAACAGCTCCAACCCTCGTTTCTGCAGGACAGACACCGAAATGAGGGCTCCAACTTCGATACAACATGAAAAGGTATACATGAAGCCGAGACACCTGTGAAATCCTCTTCGATCCTTTGTTCGGTATTGTTTTTCCCGAAGAAACTGCAGTGGTCCAAAAATGCGGCGAGCACGGGAAAAAGCTTCTCTTGTAAAGAATACTCGTACATTGACTCGCCCCAGCCAACTGTGCTTTTTGACCTCAGAAATTACCGCTCGCCCACGTCCGAAGATACTGGTTATTCTGTCATACTTCGTCGGCGTGATACCTATCACCATGATCTTGACTGCCATTCTAGCCGCCGCGCTCCCGGAACAAGACGGTGTGTCCACGAAAACGCTGTACACACCGAACACAGGCACAACGAAGAGCACCACTCTTTTCCTTGTTCTCTGCCTTACCCCTTGTTCTACCACGAAAAAGTGGAAGCACGTACGTCTGTGGAAGCGTTTTTCTACATGTGCGCAGTACTCGCGCAGTGTGCGCGTTTACGTGCCTGAGATCACGTCTTTCAGGAAATGCGTGAATGACCAGCACACACGGCGTCGTGGTCACATGGACGACAAATTCGGAACCAGTAAACATGTAGTGCTAGCTTGACGCCTGCTCTATTTGCAAGATTGGTTCGTCCGCTAGTGATACCGGTGGCTGGTGCGAAGGCATTGCATCCACACTTTAGGGTCCAACAAAACGAACGTAGTCGTTCGACACAATTGGAAGCCCGATTAGTGTGCCCTTCTTCAGCATTGCACTTCGTCAAGAATGACGCGAGTGCGACGACGCGCGCATGTTGTTCTCTTGCCTGGATGACTGTTGTTTTCTGCGAACTATTATCTGTCCTTTTCTCCTGGAGAACTCTGCAGGATCTCGCGACTATCTGAGCTTGTCCTTTCTCGTAGCGGAGCTTCTGTTCATTGTGTTTATCGAGTACCTGAGCGACAAAAACACAGGGAACGCAATAAGCGAAGTAAAAAAGCTTAAGTAAGCAGAATGCGTGTGCCACCAGAGACCAGGCATGCTGCTAGTTACATCATTTTACTCCATGTAGGCAACACGCACGCTATAGAGTATGACGCACCTGCAGTCAACAGAGCTGCGTAGTGGCGTCTTTGAGTCTGCTGAGGCTAAAGGAGGGACAAGACGATGCAGGCTCTCAGTTTAGTGTGGTAATGCCCCTTCCTTTGGAGACTACCTGCTTCCAACACACCGTGATATTCAGCAGAGACTGCACCGATTTTGATTCGGAAAGTGGTAGGTGGTGGAGTTTTGGTAGTATCGCCTTTCTTTTTGGCATCAGGCGCACACGTCTACATATGTGTCTGCGTTCACATGCCCAATCGATCCAGGACAACGTCAGAGAGCACAGCCCTGGTAAACCTTTACGAAGTCACACAGTAAACTGCAATACGATGAGCTCTTATCAACAGTCAGGCACTGGAACGTGCAGATGAAAGCCCTAGTGCTTCAGTTATCGTCTAAGTTGCGAGTCAAGTCTATACTCCTATATGAGGACATACATGGCAGTAAAACGCAAGCAGATATAGAGCGTACAGATGTGCGTGCGCACTCGATGAAACTCGTAAAAACTCGTCTTGTGCACCCATCCACGTGGAAGGAACAATGGCACGTGGACGAAGTCAGAGAGCACAGCCTGGCATTCCTTTACGTCGCTACTCAGTAAACTGCAATACTAGGGAGCTCCTGTCACTAGTCAGAACAGTGGAAGGGGCAAACGAAAGCCCTATTTGTCCACTTGTTGCCTAATTTGCCAGTCAGATTCCTACTCCTATATAAGACATTCATGGCGGTAAAATACAAACAGATGTGCAGCGTAGAGGTGTGCACGCACACTCGCTGAAACTCGTGGAGATGCGTCCTGCGCACCCACCCAGATGGAGGAGACACTGTCACGCCTTCTGGACCTTGTCTCGTGTACATGCGTGTGCAGCTGTCCGACCTGTCGGTGCCGGAGAGACGGAGAATGGAAAGCAATTCCTACGCGTGAACTGGTACCGGGAGACATATGCGCATTAAATGGTGGCGATATCATTCCAGCAGATGGAGTTCTAGCTGGAGAAGGTAACGCCTCTCCATGTTCACCCCTGAAAGACAGCGGCAATGCAACGACAGTACCGACTCAGCTGTCAACCTTCTGCCAGTGCAGTCGTGCAGCTCAACGTGAGAATTCGTGTACTATAAGATTCAAATAAGGGGAGAGCCAGTAACAACAAATCGTGCGCATTTCCTCTTTGATGAGGGGATTTGCAGCTGTCGATCAGTTTAGTTTTTTAAGCCAAGATACGATGATGCAAGTCCTTCTGCATTCACTCGAAAGGGAAGCGTATCGCAAACGTGGGCACTTTCGACAATCCGAAAGCACTAGCTGACGGGACGTCGTTTCAACGCTCATCTCGTAGGAGAATCTGTAGGCACGCTGGACGTAGCATTTGCTCCGTATCCTCGGTCACTCATTGTATCTGTATACTGTTGTTGTACTACGTCATGAAGCAGTTGCTTTCTTTGGCTAGCTGCTGCCTGGTTTCAGGTCATTCGCTGTGTCTTTCTGAGTGGCTTCCGAACCAGGTCTTCCGATTCTGGTTGACGAAGCCTCGTTAACAGGGGAAGCCTTAGCCGTCGCGAGGGGCGTGGGAGAGACTGTTTTGCAGGGTGCTGTCGTTCAAAGCGGCGAGCTTTACCTGAGGGTTGAACGTACAGGCCCGAATACGTTATTTGGGAAGGCACTTGAGCTGCTCGGGAACACAGAGGTGAGTGAACACTGGAGGGGCACTACTGCAGCGCGCAGTCCTTCGCACACAGAAGTCAATCCTGTATAAGTCAGACAATTCACGTGGTCTGCATCTGCGCGTGTGCACCCTTTTTGCGTACCGAACCCACGTGCTTACGTATACACACACGCGTCTCTGATAACAAGCACCCAGGAAACAGTAGAATACCTAAAGGCGTTCGGCGTCACAAAGGTTCTGCTTCTTGTACGATAACGGATGTGTTGAGCGCCTCCAGCTCCAAGACGTTGCCGCCGAACGAATATGAGAGTCACGTACACGTCCGCGGACACCGCTGGTAGTGCTCGTGTTGCGCTGTCCGTCCTACTCCGCTAATTCGTACACGGCGTGCCCACGGTCTCTCTTTCTCCGTTCGCAGTCTTCAGGAAACATCAAAAAGGTTCTGGAGAAAACGGCGAGGTACGGCACGCTGGCACTGCGGAGCTCACTTCGCAAAAGATACAGGGGGTGAGAGGAAGTCAAGGCGTGTCACCCCTGGTAGGCAGACAACAGCAAATAAGCAGGGCGTCCTTACAGGCACCGGGTTCCTAATTATGCTCGTTTTTTTGTGTAGCACTTCGTGCGCGTCGCACTACTGTGTGCGTACGTGTAGACGGCGGTGCACCGCGACCACAAATATGTTTAAACATTACAAGAAGGTCAAACCCTCAATCTTCTTGACATTGCCTCCGGTTGATATGCGCCGTAGGGATGTGTCTTCAATCTTCTCGACGTTGCCTCAGGTTGATATGCGCCGTAGGGAGTGTCTTCTGCTTCGTCCTGATGCTAATCAGCATCTTTAGAGACCACGAGCCGTGGTACAGGGCGCTAGCGTTCTCCATGGCTCTCCTCTGCACCGTTATGCCGTCAGCAATGCCGTTGGTCACTGCGGCAGGTACGCGTTGATGATGTGACACAGGAAGAACCTAGGCGGATCTAGCTGCAGCACATCCTGAACCCAAGCAGACCTAGGTGCAGCACAGGCTGCTTACGGAACTTAAGCAGACCTAGTTGCAGCAGAACCTGCGTCCTAAACAAGCAAGATTCCACGATTATTCCCGAGCAACTTCAATCTACACGTAGAACTACACCTCCGCACTCAGCACAAATTCCTTCCGGTGGTACAGTGTAGCCTCGAACGCTTCAGTGTATCCGTTACTCATCGCTCTGCGCGGCTACTTATTTATATTCTTTCTCGTTCGGCTCCATTTTCCTGATCCTGCAGTTCTCTCAGTAGGTGCACTCGAGTTGAGTGCCGAAAAAGCCGTCGTGACCCGACTTTCTTCCATTGAAGAACTCGCAGGAATGAAGATACTGTGTTCGGATAAAACGGGCACGTTAACACTTAATAAGTTATCCATCGAAAAAGAGGAAGTAAGCTGAAAAGGAAGAGAAATACCTGTCCTACCTGAGGGACGAGTCGTACACATGCGTGCGCACAAATACATACATATTGATGATGTTTCTACTCAGTGAGCATGAACTGGGACAGTTGCGCGGGGGTGCCGCAAGCTACCTGAACATGCCCAAGGTGCACTGTAAGGTGCTTCACGATGTAAGAGCTTGTGACAAAGGAAGATCTTTCACACCTGTCTGTCTAGGCTCTTTGGAATGCAGGTGGTAGAAAACGAGGGCTACTCAAAGGCTCAAGTCCTCTTCTTCGCAGCCTTGGCATCCAAAAGGGAGCACCCCGTAAGTTCCACCTTCATATTTTTCCCGTCACCTGCTACGCCCGCACCACCTCAAGTCCTAAGTACAACTGTGAGGGCTGCACCGCTGTCGCACGTAGCTGGGACACCCCCAGAGGACGGCTCACTAATCAGTGCGACGTGACGTGGATCTGCCGTCAAGTGTCTCTCCGAGAGTGAATTGTACACCTTTGGCCATTGGGGTGTCTGCTGCTTCTCCCCCTTCCGTGTCCCACTACTGAACTCAACGGACAATGGCAATAGGGACAGCGATAAATTTGTGTCTCAACGTTTAATAGGGCGAGCACTCGATCAACAGAGCTTTTGCGATAGCCTTGTGTTCGGCAGGATCCAATCGACAAGGCGATACTTGAAGCAGTGGGGGAAGAAGCGAAGGCCGAACTGGACAAATATAAGGTAATTTTGAGAGCTGCTAAGAGTGGGAGAGTATAATTATATGCAACGGCGCCACGTGCGCGAACGTAGGCGAGGGACACAATAGCGTAAAAGAACTTGACACATGAGGTTTCTTGGTCTTGAACAGGACGTAGATAGAAATAAAGGCGCCGAATATTGTCCAAAGGAAATTTTAAGCAACGAAAATTATTGAAGAAGTTGAGCAGAAAATACAATAGGACGCCTGTTTTATCGTCGTACGTCTACATTTGTATACATGCGTGTACATATATATTTAGACAGAAGCTTATTGTGACCAATATGGTGGAATACATTAGAACTTGACGTTTTACCAGCATGATGGCGTCCACGCTGACTCATCGAACCATCTGTAGTGTACTCGTGCTCTGCGTAAAGTAAGTTACGATGTATTTGCTTTCAGATGTATGCTGTCAAGTGCAGCTACATCTACCAGAGTGACTTCCCACACGACGTGCATCTCTCTTTCTCATCTGGTACCCAAAAGGCGTTCATAGTCATTCTGTCTCAGGAGAGACTGCTGAGGTGAAATCATAAGCTATTCGGGGTCTGCACGCTTGCTGAGCTCCACGTACAACAATTACCCAGCCGAAATCGACAACGAAATTCCGCATACACATGTGACTCGTAGTAGAGCCCGGACGTTTTTTTAATAACCTCGCGACTGACATTTAGCTCTAACACATCGGTCCTCCCTAGACGTGCATATCTTGGGGTGTGCTCGACTGCGGTTTGCTTCTTCACCAGGTCATGCGCTTTGTCCCGTTCAATCCTACGGATAAGAGGACAGAAGCTACAGTTTGTTTTCCTGACGGGCAGATTAAAGTCGTTACGAAAGGAGCACCGCAGGTTATCCTAGTACGTGGAGAAAGGGGTCTTGCAAAATATTTGCGAACCTCTCTAACCAACAAACAACATGACCCAAAACACGACCACCTGCATATAGATACGTATATAAAGCAGCCGTCTGAGAAGCACACTGATTCAGAAGGCTGGGTTACAAACATAGCCTTGTGCCGCAACAGTCAAGTTTTGCAGCGCATTACGTTTTAGCGCCTTGACATGAAAATTTTAGCCCCATTTACCACGCCCTTGACAGAGGAATCTTTCCGATGTGAGACTATGTAGAACGACTTTTCTAAGCGGACACGCAACGCGCTAGGCATCGGATCTATTCCCTCAAGATGATGCTGTACGCCGGCCACTTAATAGCTAACTTGTGTACTGGTTTCTGCACTTTCCATTGTTGCGACGGTTCAGCGACTGCTTGGTGAACGAAGTGCTGCCGTCCGGGCGAACTTCGAATCAGCCGTCAACAAGCAGGTACGTCACTGATTCGAGTACTGTGTACAGGTGTCTGACGCACACACGAGACGAACTACTGCGCATCTGCACACACGTGATGCTCTTGGTCGAGGGCCTGTGTACGGAACACAGAGGGTGCATCCAACACAGTATCGTGAAGTAGCAGGCTGTTAGCGCGACAGCAACGCGGATGCGGCCGTAGGAGAAGCAAATACACGTATGAACACGCAGAGCGATAAACGGCTCGACAAAGCAACGACCCATGAAGCACACCGACTATGTGAGAGCTTTTCCTGCAAAAACTCCTGCGTATTACACGTCCCGAAGAAACAACAGCGGCATTAACGAGTGCAGTGGGTAAGAGTTTCTATCCAGCGGCCTTCGGCGAACAATCTCTATCTTGACAGCTATGGGCCAGTAGGCACCGTCGGTTGCCCTTATAGACCAGTTGCTCACTTTTTTCCATAGCGTGCATATCCCGGGATAAACGTGTATGGCCCTCGAAGGTACCTACGTAACAACGCGCAGCGACTGAGTTTGGATCAACAGTTTTCATTATCTGCCCCGGCGCCAGGCAGAAAGAGGCTTACGAACGCTCGGCGTCGCCATCTGTAGGACCTACCAAGCTGCGTGCGGAGAAGAGGGCCTTATGAAAGGCGATGCTGAGCTTGTCGGTCTCATTTCCATGTTTGACCCGCCAAGAGAAGATACGGCTTCAACGATACAAAGAGCAATTGAGCTCGGTGTTGACGTCAAGATGATTACGGGTGATGCACCGCATTGACATATTTATTGCTCCGCTGAAGTAGTGGAAAGCTCTGGCAGACTTTTGACTTAAAATAGAGCACAACAGAAGCGAATGCATTTTGACGCACGCGCACTTAACGTAGCTGGCGAACGCAGACGGGAGTGGGACGACTTAGCCTTTCTGTACGCTGGAGGGACAAGCAGATACAATGTGCTCTACATCTGGTATTTGTGTGCGTCTACACAACTCCGCTTCCCCATGCATCGATTGCGCCCACTGGATTACGGCTGTGCACGCGATATACGGAAGACAGGCTGTGAGAAAAATCCCACGCTGCTACGATTCAATCACAGTGCTCTCTGCAGGTGACCTGTTGTGATGTGAGAACTGCATTACGTTGTTTAGAGAGGCACGGTTAAACTACAGCGTGGTGTCATCCCACGCTCTCACATACACGTACACGCAGAGGTATATACACAGAAACACACGTACAGACACAAAAGCATACACACCCACACACACACACACACACACAAACAGACGCGTTACTTATACATACGCAAGTACACACACGTGTGCACGAAAACGCGCGCACACCTATGTCTTCAGATGTATACTTGCGGACGCACGTTTACACTGCATCATACGCGTACAGTGAAGATGGAGTTCAGAAAGTATGTCGCAAACTGTTCCAGTTGCAACCAAGCCATTAAGATGCTGACGAGAACATTGTGTATAAAAACGAATCTTCTAGGAGACCAACGGGCGATTGCTGTGGAAACATGTCGAAGACTTGGTCTCGGGACAAATGTCCTTGGGGAAGAGGTCTGGAGTGATGACTCTGAACTCGTTGTCAAGGCTGGTGGCTTGGGTAAACTGGTTCAATCAGTCAATGGCTTCGCTCAAGTGAACCCGGAGCATAAGTACAAGGTAAGCCTTGTTGCTGAAGTTTATCAGGCGAGCCCCAAAGAAATTTACTGATAAGTGCTGTGTGTAGCAGTGCAGTCTCGAGGATAACTTGACGGCGTAAACCCTGTTTTGATGGTTGCGCCATTTGTAAGACGCAGTACCACAAAATTGCCAGGGAACAAGACGTTTTTCCGGCTTCCGTAGAGCAAGCGTCCGTAGCCTGTGTCGCTGGTGGCGTGCACCAATGCTCATTTTCTTCAAACAGCGCGGAAGATTGCACTGGCGCACCGACTCCCTTGTGTGTAGATTGTCAGCGCCTTGCAACAAGAGAGGCACATGGTTGGCATGACAGGGGATGGCGTCAACGATGCTCCTGCGCTCAAGAAAGCCGACGTGGGAATTGCTGTTGCAGGTACACTAGCTTTCATTTGCCGCCTTTTTTCGTTCCACTAGCCGCGAAACAAGTTGGACAGGCTCAACGCTTAATACTGTAGTACAAAAGCACCTTCGCCTTTGAGGAGCGATCTGATTGGTACGTAGTTTCCACGTAAAATGAGCGCCGCACAGGAGATATTTAGGCGACTGCGCAGCTCACTTTACGCTAAGTGATTTTTTTCTACGTTTACCACGAGAGGCTTCTTCCGTGAACTGTAGAGCACTACCTGGCGGGAAGACGTTACTCCCTAATCTTCGCCTCCTCTCACAAACAAGGGTGGTGCTGATTCTTGAAGCAGCTAAGGCACCCAACACAGTTGATACGTGCCCTGTACGCGTATTCGTTTATAGCCGTCCGGCTGCCTTCGTAGTTGTGTCCACTCGGAGTCCGGTAGACACAGAAGTGGAGGCGGGTGCACTTCTTGTACGCCTCTGGATAGTTTGCTCTGCGTTTTGGTGTTTTCGGGTGAATATATACACTTAGAGACCAAAGATGCTCTTCTTCGTAGAGACTGGAATTTCTCAACTCTACGTGGTACTCCCGACTGGTGTAAATGATGTCCGTAGGTGCAAGTGATGCAGCCAAAGCAGCTGCAGATATCATATTGCTCGAGCCTGGACTGTCTACAATCGTGAAAGCCCTCGTTATCAGTCGCTGTATTTTCCGGAGACTCCGGAATTACGTCGTGTAAGTAAAGAAACGCTAGAGAAGTTCGGAGGAATTGACAAAACCGAACGCACTGGCGCTCACCTTTGAAGAAGATCGAGTTTCTAGGACGAAATTTGGGAAACCGTGTGTTCGTTACTGTTGTGGAAGCGTTGTGGGGGAGTGTGAACACATAACACAGATTAGGTGATCGCCGGCGGGGGTGTCTCCGCGGGAGAGAAAATGTGGCAACAATACTTGGCACATGTCTACGTCAGTCGTGTGCGCGTCCCACCTGCCCCATCCACAGATCCTTGCGCCACCTCTTCTGCCGCGGACCCACTTTATTACGTCTTACACACATAATGGGTGACTTACTTTAATGTCCGTTCAGCAGCTTTTCGTGACGTCTTTCGTGGGTCGTCGTTGCCACGTTACGCGCGTTGAGACGGCCCACCTGTGTATGTTTCCGTAGTTCGTTCCGCCGGGCAGTTGCCCTGTTAGTGTGATGCGTTCGATAATTGAATCGACTGAGCATTTATCCATCTCTGGCTCCCGACGTTTAGCTAGTAATACTGTTGTGGCGCAAGATATACGTCCTGCTGATCTGTTTCTTCAGGTTTCGCGTTGGAACGAGCCTTCTGACTTTACTTCTTTTCTGGGTGGCGAGTGTGCTTAAGACCGTATCACCTCCCCTCTGGTCTTTGTTGCTTCTTAAGACGTTGAATGACGTAACCATGATGGCTACCAGTAAAGACAGAGTAATTTCATCCTGCAAACCTGACAAGTGGGACGGAATGGAGGTGAGTCAACATGCCCTTTGAGCAGTGACACAACCACTAGTATCTATGCGTCTATATATTTGTAATTGTAGCTAGTATGTGCGTATGTGCACACTCACAACGTGCTGCTGTGGTGCACGATATCTGCGGCACTTTGGCAATGCGACAGGTAGCGGTGCGCGTCACATCAACTATAAAACAACTGCATATGTTGCTTTCAAATGTGGATAAATCCATATGACTCTCTGCTCTACTGGGAGATACGGGCGGCAATGCATTTGCCCTTCTGAATGGTTTTATCTACAGATCTGTTGCATTGCGTGTGCCCTGGGATTGACGGGCGGCCTGGCGTGTATCATATTTTCTCTTCTGGCCGCTCCCGGAAACCAGGAACACATGAACTTTTGGGAGGCCTGGGGATGCGCACCATTAACACAAGTAGGCCGACTGGTAGTGGACCAGCTGTAATGCGGTGTTCTTCTGCCCTGAATAAAAAATAACAATGCCCATTCTTGTCTAAAACGTTTCAGGTCTCACAGGCGGTTCGTCAACTCTGTACGATGGGGACTTGCAGAGAGCTCCAGGGCAAGCTGTGAACTCGAAAGGACGAACCTGCCAGCTGCATGTAGATGAACAGGCAGAACTGAACAGACCATCGGATCTATCGAAAGCAGTGTCACCACTCAAATCAATGTACACGAAATCGTTAGTGTATAACCTGAACGTGTAGACAGCATGCCCGAAGATCTTTGCATTGGGCGTTTGCCCATATGTGGTTTACACATGGAGACAACTAAAAACAGGTGTGGAGGGGATGCCATACCGGAACAGCTCACAATTTGGTTTACACTGAAACAAACCATGGAAAGTGAGACTCGTTCGCTTATATGCATTTTCCTTGCAGGCGCAGTTGAATCTCGCAGTATTTCTGCTCGCCGGAGTACTGATCCAGCTGGTAAGGGATGCACCGGCCAAAGACCTACTGTGTTTGCCTTTTTCACTACTTTCACGGATGCGCAGACACACGATTCACGCTCTTGGTCGCCGTTATGCGCATGTAGTCGTCCGCTTGCACATTATGTACGTAACGCTGCAGACAAACGACCACAAACGCGTCGCTCTAATCTAGTAGGTTGCTGTAGATAGTACTCTGGCGATGCATGTGTACATGCGTAAATTGTACGAGGTCCGAAGCTTGCACATGTTTTGTACACGATGCTGGTGTCACATGCGCGTGCATTCGATGGTTATAGCTGCTAGTGTGAACAACTACATATGCACCTACGTTTAGACACAGTGTTGTACGTGCATATACGCAGGCATTGTTCTACCCCGCATATGGTCCACCAAACAGCCTTATTCTTGCTTGACGTACCTTGCACGTTGTCTCATGCAGGCTCCAGAAATAGCGCAGACTGGCATACTGTAAGATCGTAGAGCAGTACACACCAGCCAAGCGCTGCCGCGGAAGCAGAGTCTGTTTCCATTTGTCGGATGTTGGAGTCTGTGATCAACTGGTCCTCCCCCTTCGAAGTTTTGTACACAGGGACGGTGTAAGGGGAAGCAGCAGCAGACTACAGAAACACCTGCATTTAAGAAATGAAAGAACGTCGCAACCAGATCTACAGGGAACGCATGTAGTGAACAGCGCCTCTTCCACGTGCTGTAATAGCAACCGCTGAACAATACCGTCAACGTGACAGCGGCTTCAGGCCGTCTCAAGCGTGCTGCTGATGTTGAATTTTGCGTGTGCCTACACGGCATTCTCCGTTGCGGCTGAAGAATTATCTTGTCCCCATGTTGTCTTGTTGCAGACTTTGTTCAGCGCCAGAACGACAAGTTTTTTCTTCCTTTTCGACAAAAAAGCTGCCGCCGCCCCTCCACCAATTGTGCTGGCATGCTCCGCATGTACAGTAACCTTCACGACAATCTTCGGTGTATATTTCCCCAAGAAATGGGCCGACGCTATCTCCGGCGCTGGTAACACCGGCATGTTGGGCATTGGTAAGCAGAAGAGATGTCCAGCGTATGCCATGAATAATCTCTCCCAAGCAGCGCTTAGGCGTCTTCCGCAACTTGAGGACTGAAGACTCAAGAAAAGGAAGACTAGCTATTTGCGCAAAACCAGAAAGTCCGGTTGGCCTGACTGAAACCCAGGGCATAGCTGGGTACGCGATGAGCCTTGCGGCGACAGATGCTGCGTGTTCGCAGGCTGGAAGGCAGCAGGGGTTGTATGGTGTTTCGCTATCATGTGGTTTTTCGCGGAAGATCTGCTGAAAGTCTTGGTCGTAAAGTGTCTCATTGGCTCCGACCGGCGTTTCCACTTTTTGCGTCACCACCAAGAGAGCCTGAACTCCGAGGCAAGCCAAGTAAGTGTTGCGCCTTGCCTGTCGATAACAACTTTTGTAAAGCCTCTGCTTATTTCTATCACTGTGCGTATGTGCGCGTGCTTGCGTATACGCCTACTTACCCGTGGTGGACGCACTCGCTGCATGGTACCTGGCGCACCTCCAGCCACGTACCGTGTGCATAGATAGACTTATTCCTCTACACTGCTGCATCCCGCATGCGCTATTAATGCAAACAGTGCGCCAATACGCAGACGCGAACTGCTTTTTTATGATCGCAGCATCCATACTTGTCCAGTGCGCAACACATGGGGAGCTTTTCTCGCGCGTAGGTCAGTCCACTTAAATCTGCACAGAACTCGAGGAACACATCTGGAGAATCGGACTCAGACCACGATAAGAGCTCACGCATTTGTGCTGAACGCCAGATCTTGAATATGACGCGGAAAGAGGCGCAGCGCATGAACTACAAAGATGGGATCGCCGTTGTCCTTGACAAGCAGCAGAAAGTTCTGGACTACTACAGGTATTCGCGGATGGACAAAGCTATCGGACGCTGAGAGATTCCCTGTCAAGCAAGCACACCAACAAGTTGCAGGAGGTCCATGTTGCCACATTTCGACTCCGCAGACTACAAACAAGAACTTCTGACACTGCGCACACCGCATAGGTTACGCATAGGTTACGGGCTATCCGTGAATCTCCAGCTACACACAGTGTTACATATACGGGCACGCGCCTTAAGAAAACGACTTCCATCAGCGCGTCAGACATAATGCGCATGATATAAGACAAAAAAGCCGTGTCCTGCTGCTTTACCTGCCACATAGCAACCACGCTTTCCACCGTCACTCCACAGCGTTCGCGTCGTCAGTCGTCCATCCTGTATGATACGTCTCTTACACGCCTACACGGGTGTGTTGCCACTGCTCTGACTCTCTGTCCGTTGGGTCAGATTAACAGAAAATAATAGGGGATTGCACTTCGCACTCACCGCGGTAGTGAAGATTTGCTAAAAATTGCACATTCCATTGAGAGCGTAACCTCACCATGCCACACGACGTGGTTTCTGCATGAGCGATATCATTGTGTACGACTGTTGAACATGTACGCTTCTCCGATGTTGCTAATGTGTGCTCGGAAGTTTACATGACCTTGTGTACGTCTCCGTACAGGCGTTGCAGCATGGAGCGATCAGCCACGGCTGTTAGCGGTACATCGCAAGCAGATATCAAGCGCAACGAGCTGGTGCCGCTCCAGGCTTCGTTTGCGAATTCTTGCAGTTTTCTGCCTTCTGCCCCTCAAGACGTCGTGGGCAGCGAGATATCTCCGGAGATGCTAAAGAAAATAAATGATCAAGTGGCATGTGTCGCAAAGGTCCTTGAGGTACGGAATGGGCTCGCTTTGCCAGTGAGGGAGCACGCCCTCCACGCAGGGGGTCGCCAATTGGGATCTGCTGCACTTGTACTCGGCAATCAAATTCAGGGAGGGACTACACCATTTAAACTAGTGACGTTTGATTATAACTGCAGAGTCGGCAACGCTTTCCTGATCAGATTGACTGCGGCCCCTTTTGCTGATCCCAAGCGTGCCACTGCAACATCTGCCGCTGCTGTTTTCAGTTGGGTTAGCTGTAAGTTTCGTGCCACCGCTCCGTGCGACACTCTCCTTGCTGCTCAGTTCGTCGCGACGATCTTTCCGTGTGTCTGGGTCCTTTGGTTTATAAAGCACACCTAAACTACTGGTAGAAATTGCCACTTTAAAAAGTTGCTCGAGTCTCTTTGTTGTGTGTGAACATACCAAATGTATGCTGCAGACTATCACAAGATGCAAAGAGGTTTTGGAACGTGAAGCACATTTCGCTCCCGCTGTCTCAAGCACCCAGCAGCCCAGGTCTCAAGATATGGTGGAGTTGGACGTGGCGCAGCCATGAAGATTCGATGACACGAAAGCGGGGAAAAGTCACAGTTTTCCGTAAGGGAGAAGTGACCCGCATATGGAGGTCGTACGCACGTGTTCTGGTTTGCGGGTGCATTGTCGCTTGCACTGCATCTGAATCAAGATCCATTCACGTTCACACAATGGGGGCAGAAAACATCCATCTCTGTGTATACGAGTGGTCGATACGTCGGTGTGAACGTACGGCGCCCCCTTTTTACTGCGTAACGCGCGACCTCACGGGGAGAAACCTTAAGTCTAACTACAGCGTGGACCGTTCTACAACGTCGACGCACCTACATTTCCTCTGTGAAACAACAGATCCACCCAGCACTTCTACACGAGTTGCTGCATCCCTGTGCATACTGACCCCCGTTCATATGTCAATGTGAGTATGTAGCAATGCGGGGAACCAGCTCCACCTTCCCCGCTGGCCACACTCACGGCCCTTGTAATTTGTTGTTTGCTGGCATTCGTACGTAGTTGAAGAAGTCGCTTCATACGCCTGCAACAATGCGTAGGTACCTGCCTCACTTTTTAACGGCTGTACCTTCATTAATGGACAAACGTATAAATTTGCGAGTGCCTGCCACACTTTCAAATCCCCAGATACAAACGAACTCCAGCTCTCGATGCAAACAATGCAAGTTATAAAGCGAAAAACGCGAAGAGTTCTGTTAGGCTTGGCTGAGAAATTCTCAAGTCGCAGACAACTTCTGCTCTTCCTGGCCGACCTGCCCGGCTCCCGGTTGCAAAGCGCCTTTCTCCCAGTTTAGTCACAAGCTTCGTTAACAACTACGGATCGCGGGATCTCACGTCTACACTTCCTTTGGTTGTGACCTCAAATGCATTTGCTGCGAGCACTTTTGACGGTCCCAAGACGAACGAGTGCACTCCTATCAGCAATTGTTGTGGAAGTGATAAAACGTGTTCGTCGAGATGTCCTTCCATCTAAAGTGAATACTGTTTCGTTAAAATCGTCAACGCATAAGCCTGTCGCCTTCTTTGTCGACGTGTCTTCTAAAGCGTCTGCCACAGCTGTTCCCAGAAGACAAATGTGGCACCAACGGATAGTGCTACTGAGTCCGTCCCTCGTTGTCTGTGAAAACACCGTCAGATGGCCCGGCCGCTCTGCACGTAGCCAAGAAAAACTTTGCATACATTGCGTGGCTGGTTTTTTGCACACCCAGAAGGATTGATTCGCTTCTACGCGGTTGTGTCTTGGAGACGCGCCATTCGTTGTGCAGACGAAATGGGTCAACACTCGACCTGGCGAATACATGACCAGCGCCTGTGTGCATACAACGTCCTTCACACATATATACTGTGTGGAAATGGACGCATGCTTACACACGCTTGTATTCGTAGCCTAGATATCTAATCTCAAATTCTTCTTACGCAGTCGAGACAGGAAGAGAGGACGCACGTAAAGACCACACACAGAGAAACTCGCTTCTACGACGTGAAACTCCAAAGTCTTCGACCAGCTGAACCACGCAGTCAGACGATCCAAAAAGTGCAGCGGTGCGGACAAAGCGCCCATCTAAAAAAGGAAACCCAGTTTTAAAAATGTCCACATGAAGTCATCGATACCGCGTACTCGGAGCAATAGAGACCGAGCGGGCAGCTTCGGAAAGGAGCAACAACACTGTCCGATCCGCTACGCTACAAAAAAGATCAAGTAATTAGTATCTCTGGCGTCAAATGCCACCGACCGCATCTTTGAAATGTTTGTTGATGTGCAGTCTTGATGCTTCACTCGCGTACGTGCGAATCGCACAACAGTGGCTTGGCTGTTTTTTCTTCTTTCAGATCCAAGTGCTCGAAAAAACGCCCGGCACCGACAGCATCTTTCCCTTCAAAGCACGAAGGCGTTAACCGTCCGTACTACAGAAAAACAGACGTGCAGCTAGTTTCTATTTACTTAAATACAAAGATCCATCAACGTTTCCAAGACTCCACGGCGGCCGCCTGCGTCTTCCTTGACAGAACAACAGGGACAGCTCGCCCCGCTACTTTGGAACTTGAAATTGTCCAGTCGGCCCGTACAGCATACTTTGATGCAAAGCAGCTTCAAATTCCTGCAGGCATTGACCCCATGATTCCACATACATCTACATTTCTGCGCAGCACCTTCCCTCTCCAGGCACTGCGTGCCGCCTCTCCCCGTCGATTTTGAATTGTACGTGTGGCAGAACAACAGAAATGTGCAGACACACGTCAACAGACACGCTCACACTTACTCCGCATGTACCAGAACGGACACACATATATATATATATATAAATCTTCTTCTACCAGTGACACATTTATATAAATACATGTTTATCCATATACGTATATATAACTACACCCACAAACGGGTGCGTGCTGTTTGAAGCGCACCGTTCTGGGAGAAAATAGCCCCGCATCCTGTCTTTTGAAGTAAAACCAATGAGGCGGCGTATTCCATGATACAACAAAACGAGACCACACTTACACAGAAAAGGTGGTCGTAGACGATGCCGCGGGAGAACATACGTCTTCGAAGCATGTCGCTGCAAAGAGGAAACTCATCTTCTCTGCCCCTGGTGACTGGGATGTACATTCGATTCCGTCTGATGGTGTCCGAAGGGTTGCGAAGAACTGTGGCCATCCCTCCCGCCAGCAAACGTCCATATGCAAAAAGTGCTACGCGACGTGAATTCGTCGATTGGTGGTCGCTCGTTGACGTGTCTTGCTGGGCTGCGTTTACGTGACCCCCATAATGGACAGACCCCGCACCTCGTTCCACAACATGGAAATCTCCACACATGTCTGCAAGCACGGTAATGTAGCATGCTTCCTTGCAAACGACTCACAAATTAATACACACGGGAGCGTATGTCTGACAGCGTCTACTCACTTAAGGTTTCTGTCTGGTATTGTGCCTGCTCCTTCTTGCGCGCAGCTGAGCACACTTGCTGCTGCTGATACCACCGCTATGCGCTGCATAGCTGTGCGCACTGCAGGCCGAGCTACCACACGACCTGTGTTCTGCGTAGGTCTGTGTGCTTATTTTCACTGCTCCTGCTGAGGCAGCCTTAGGTGGTCCTCCCCGACTAGCCTGCAATGCCCTTGCTGCTGCTGCTGCGTGAGCCGCTTCTTGCACTTCCAGTCTCTGTGCTGTAGTTGTACGGCGAACACCGGAAGCGAGAGTGGATAGTAACACAGCACTTCTTACGCCAAAAGCGGCAAAAACCCCGCGTAGCTCCTGATTCTTCTGTCGGTGGACATCCAGCACGCACTTCCGAATCCACTCGTTCGGGTCCATGTTGTTATCAAGTGCATGAACCAGCCCCACGGGCACCGACGCGCCCGACAGCGAAGCATTAGAGGACATGTAAGTCTCCAGTTTTGCCAGCACGCGGTCGTAGCGAATACTGAAAAATATCACATCGAATAGCCCGAATCACACAGGGACAGAACGGGAAGAGAGATGTGCGACGAGGAAAAATGAAGGAGGAAACAGGCTGATCGGGCGAGAAGCACGGAGACAGGGAAAGAAGAGAGCACGAGTGGTGAAAGAAACGTGGCAATTTGACGAATAAGGGCAGAGAAGAGCTGACAAGGAAGAGCCTACAAGACAAAAGGGTGAAGCAATCCATCAACTGCGGAGGGAGAATAGGTAGTCGAGCGCGTGTAGCGTCGCACGTCGCACGCGTGCGAAGCACAGGCAGAAGCACAGAAAGATGCGTCACCAGCGACGCATACGACAAAGCCAAAAAAACTGCTGAAGACGAAACGGCAGAGGGAGAAACAACGAACGAGAGAGGAGTCGCTGCAGTCTTGAGAGCTGGAGTGCAGAGGCAGCCGAATTCCTTTTCTCTTACTCTGCCAGCTCCACTTTTCGCACCGCTCTGCTACGTGAAGAGTCGCGTCGTAAGTCCCAACAGCAGTACGACAGAGCAAATCAGGTCCTTATGCGCTTGACGCGCAGAGTGAACCTTTCCCTCTTCTGGAGAGAGACTCCATTTACTCGTTCTCGAATGCCGTAGCATACCTGCTCCTTCGCGGCAGCAATAGATCCCATAGGCCTGTTACGTGCAATTCTGCTCGTGTGATTGTTTGTGTAACCCACAGCCGTGGGTTTATCATTCTTCAGCTACAGGAGCTTGCGCTTGCACTTCGACGTGGGTCCCCACACATAGATGCAGATCGGTACCCCGTATGGCAAGAAATGCGCCGCGTACAGTAGTCCACGGCGGACCTGCGCACACGTGCTTGCATGGCATGTCCTTGGCTCGCTACTGCAGCAACGCCTCATCAACGGAGAGACTAACCTGTATGGCTCCTACTGCCTATGTATCTTTGAGGGTGCGCACGTTGCAGAAGCGAAGAGTTACGAATGACAGATTACGCTCGTGCGCGTGCTCCCCACGGCCCCCCCAGACTGCACGAGCCTTTTCGTGTACAGGAAAATGCACGCCTTTTTTCAGCGTTTCACGAATTCTTCCGCATAGACATCCCCGCGTTTGCACGTGCGTGCAAACGTGGGGATACGCACGTGCAAGTATACCTCTCCATACAACATGGTAATCTCTCTCGAGAATCTTAGCTGTCTCTCTCTGCATACACGGATACATATGAGTCTATCTCCGTGCACTGCACGCTGAACACATTATCACTTGCTGTACAGCTCGCACACACGCGTAGTAACCTAGTGGTTATGGGCGCCTTTGCGTCCCCCTACGTGAAGACGTATAGAGCGCATAGACAGGAATACGCCTTGGTGAGACTGCATTACACCTTGCCGCAGTCAGCGGTGCCGTGTAGCGACCCCTGCAGCTTCGTTTTCTTACAGCAGCTTCGCGAGCTTCTTGCTGTTTCTGCTATCCGAGTCGACGTGCTGCACAGCGCCTTCATCCTCTAGTATGTAAGTCGCTTTCGTCAGATACTGTGCCGCTGCAGTAAACAAACAGAATGAAAACTGCAGAATGCGTGGAGCCGCCCGAGCACGTCCACGACACACCGAGACGAACACAGAGCGTGGAGATGAAATGTGGACACCTGTGCATTACTTCTTTCACAGCAGATAAGAACAGGGCTGACGCATACACACATATGCACGCGTAGATGCAGAGGCATATAAACACACATAGACACACGCCTGCCCACGTTTTTCACACACACGCGCACACACACACACATATATATATACATACACACACACGCGTACACCCACACGACTACGTCGATACATGCGCACACGCGTATACGCCGATGTAGCCATGGCACTCATAGCAGAGATACTTCCCCGATGTGAACGTGCACCAAACACGTGCCTGCTGCAGACGTGCAGGTGCTCTGCACGTTGCCGGGGACATGCGTATCACCCGTGGCCACACGTATCTAATGCAGTCGTCCTATATGGCGACGTCTGCACATATATGTGTATATACATACACGGACGTACGAGTTAAATAAAGAAGTTTTCAATGGCGATGTAAAAAGCCTTTGCAGATATACATATATATATATATATGTGCATGTCCGCGTCCCCTGTGGGTAGTGTCTGGCAAACAAAACGTACGTGCCGTCTCCACCAGAAGGCGTGCGGCGACTGTAGAGCCGAACAAGGGCGAAGGCGAGAGAGAAATGTGCAGAAGCCCTGGGTAGTTTTTAATTATGAAAAGGAACCAAATGTACGCCGACGAGAGACATACAAGGGACAGACCGCTGCAAAGAGTAGTAGAATCCGCTCACAACAGGTTTAGACGACATAACGTGCCCAACGGGCAGACGTACCCTCGCACCGGCTCACAGATAGGGAAGTACAGAGAACGCACAACAGCAGTCCTCAGGACACTCGTGCAAAAGCACCGTCTCTTGTTTCCCTGCCTTGTTTCCGTAACGGATATACACCTTACTTGTGGGATGGACCCAGTAGCCACTCTGGTGTACATAAACGACCATGTCTAACGACTCTCCTGCTCTCTAACCGGTGCCCCACCTGTACGTGCACATATGCCCGTCGCGCTTCCGTGCAAGTGGATGTCCCCTCCGTAGTGTGCGTACGCCTCCGCTGCCCACGCACGCCAACTGCGGTGTACATACACCTCGCTCCGTACGCTGACGCATATCGTGGGCGGTGTGCGTAATCACACAGTCTCCCCCCTAAGGGGTGCGTACACCCTATCTCTGACGCACACACATACGTTAGTATACGTTCACTGCATTCCCACTGAAGTGTGTCCCTTTTTTCTTGACAGGAACTCATGACTGTCAAATAGAAGATGATCTACCGCGTCGAATACTCTGCGTCTGCATCTCAATTGCACCGCACACAGGTCTTCTCTCTGCTAGACGCAGACAGCACCCGCTGTGCACGTCCACGACGTCGGTGTTTCCGCGCTTCCACCGCATCTTCGGTGTACGTACACCTGAACTCCTGCTGTCGCACGTCACTGCTAAAAATACAGCACTCTGCGACTCTGTGTTGTAAGGTTGCAAGTCAATTACGAGGTATCACGTTTTCTGAGTGAAACAACTCTGTCTATCGTCCGACTACGTTGCCGAGCACCCTTTTTTATCTGGACGCACCCAGCCCCACCTTCTGCGGCCTGTATGTGGCTGCGTATATACATCTCTGGTATACGTACTCCTCCTCCTTTGTGACAGCGCACACACCATCGCCCTGCAGACACAACTTCCGCGCGGCGTCCACACACCGCATTCCAGCTGTACTTCCAGCAGCCAGGTGGTCCTCGCACCCACCTTTCAGGTAGAGCTTCGCCGCCTTCTTCCGCTGCTTCAGTGCCGCAGCAGAACTGGAACGTCGCTCGCGGTGTTTCTTTCCTTCTGCTGTCCGACGTGCCTTCGCATGCGAATGTTCCCCTGACTTCTTTCTCTCTCCCTTGCTGCTACCACTGCGACCGGTGTGCCCCAATCCTGCTGCTGCTGGACCTGCTGCGCCTGCTGCTGCGTCAGGTGGTGCCGCTGCAGCACCAGGTGTTGCGCTGTTGCCTCTGTATTCGCCACGCAGGATACTGGCTCCGCCGCTGTGGCGTCTGGAGCTTCCTCTCCCGTGGCGGTGTTCACGAGATCCTGCACGCCCTGCGGCTGCGGCCGCGCGTTTCCCCGCTTTCTTGCGTGCTGCTTCCTCGTCTTCTTCACTGTTGCTGCTGCTGCTTCCTGAGGAGGAGCGGTCATCCTCCTCTTCTGAAGTGCTGTGTGCGTCAACAGCGGCAGCAGCAGCACCGCCAGCAGCAGACGAAGCTGCCGCTGCGCTGGGACCTATACGAAGTGCGATTCTCTGCCCCGGTTGGAAAGTATGGGGTTGCTGATGCTGCTGGAGCAACTGCTGATGTGGGTGTGTCTGCTGCAGTGGGGCCTCCACAGTTGGAGCATACGGGAGACGAGGCACGTGCTGGTGCAACAGCTGCTGCTGCAGCAGCTGCTGTTGTAAGGCCTGGTGCTGCTGCTGTTGCAGCAAAACCTGCTGCTGGTGGAAGACTTGCTGCTGCTGTTGCAGCACGTGCTGCTGCTGCAACACCTGCTGCTGCTGTAACATCTGCTGCTGCTGCAACACCTGCTGCTGTCGTATCAGGTCTTGCTGGTGCAGCTGCTGGGCCTGCTGCGGAAGAACAGCTGCTGCAGTCACCACACGCAACCGCGAAGAAGTGCGTGCTGCCAGCGACTGCTGCAGCAGCTGGGCTTCACCGCCTGCAGCAGGAAAAGCCATGCATCCCGTAGCTCCCGCTGCTGCTCCTGATCCAACGCGAACCACAGGCAAATGCGCAGGTGGAGGCCCCACGGTTGTCACACCTGCGTGATAAGGCGCCTGAGCCACCAAGTGGCGCTTCTGCTGAAGAATAAGCGAGGACTGCTGCTGCTGATGCAGAAGAACTTGATGCTGCTGTTGCTGCAAATATGGCGGAAGCAGCACCTGCTGCTGCGGAACCTGACAATACTGAAGGGGTTGCTGCTGCACCCGCTGCTGCTGCTGTTGCAACAGAAGTTGCTGGTGCTGGAGCAGCTGCTGCTGGTGGAGAAGCTGCAAGTGATGCTGCTGCTGCGCCTGCTGCTGCAAATGCAGCGATTGCTGGCCCCCACCAGCACTGTGTAACTGCGACATTGTGCACGAGAATCAGCTGGAGGAGAAATCTCGTCGTATATTACTCACGAAGGATGCGCGCTGCTAAATAGGCAGTGAGACAGAGTATAAGAGCATTTGCACGTGGGAGGGACACCCGAAGATGTCTCACACACTAGGGTATAACCGCGCAAAAACTCAACGACAGTACCACAAGATAAACGTATCCTGGTATACACATAGAAGTGTATACTACTTGGGTCTGTACTGGAGACCAGAAGCGTGTTTCAACGTCACATACGTAATGCACGCAGGAGGGCACGTTCTTCCATATATTTTAAGGAGATCGCCTAACATCAAGATAGCTTTTATAAAAGCATGTTCTTGCATTTACACGTACGTCTGAATGCGTGCTCACATCTGTCAATACTAGGGAATGCTCTGTCTCGTGAATGATCTCGTTTTACACGAGTCTACGACGCGATCTTACCACTGCGGGTACAGGCCTTCGCCGTGCGGGTGACCTTTTTGCGTCGCGGCTATACTTTCTACGCCGTAGGCAGCAGTTGCAACGCTGTCACGCGAGCGAGAATCGGTGGTTTAGCTTGTACGGCGCAGCAGCGCATTTTGCGGCAAGCTGCGAGTCCCCAGAGAACTCCGCAAAATTTGAATTTTCGGTTGTCAAAGTACAATCAAGTCAACGGGACTCCTCAGGTATGTGCACGTATCTGTAAATGTCTGCATGTACACATGTACGTACACCCACACGCGTGTTCCAATATTTCTTTCAATATTCGGATGCCATCAGCTAGACGCCAGGGCATATATGCCAAAAAGGGGCTGTTTTATGGCATGTTCTGAAAGGCGTCAGGCTACGTCCATGCTTCTATGGCGCTACCGTGTTTTTCCCGCGCGGCCGTATATTACCCAGGCAAAAGAGATATACGAGAGAAATCCTACAGAATGACTTAAGAGATTCATCTTTAAGAAGGAAAAAAGAATACAGGAGAGTACTTTGCTTCGTTTGGAGAATCAAGCGCAGATCTCATAACGGGCAGTCGAGCGGTTCTCCAAGAAAAACCGGGCAACGTTTGCTAGCTCCCTAGCGAAAACTTAATTTTGAAGGGAAAACGAGAAAAGATGTTTATCCTGTCCGTTGTGCAGAGTCAATACGAATTCTTGTGACCTTCATGATTCTGCTTCTGCAAAGAATTCGTACTGACTCTGCTAGCCTTCATGACCGCGCGGCATGGCCGCATTGAGATGTAGCAAGACAATTGTGCAGATGCGATTAGACAGCGCCATCCTTTCCAGCGTCAAATTCACTACAAACAACAAGAAGGAGCGCAAGAAGAGAAGAAAGAACTTATAGATAGTAGTCGTCGCCGTGCATGAGAAGGGAAGTACCAACGTGAGGCGATAAAAACACAACTGGAGGAGGTGGAAAGCCGAGATGGCGGGTTACAGAGAGAGGAAGAAGTGTGGCGGAACGCGGTGAGTTACGCGGACGGGAATGGAAGTGCCAGAACAACGGGCGCGGATCCGGCGCTGGGCGCGTTTGGACCCGCACGACAGAAAAGTCGCCATCCGGGTGCTTTCGAAGAAACCTGCGTAGGACAAAAGGGAGAAGACGAAGAGTCAATTTCGCATGGCGGCATAGGAAATAGAGGAACCAGAGCCGGTAATCATGCTGTTTTAGCCGCCATGTACTTTTTTGTCGCGTGCGTGGACTGCATGTAGTAGCACACATGCTACGGCATGTGACAACGGCAATTCACATTTGAAAGTCGTTCACATATGGAAGCCCCAAAAAAACACTTGCACATGCAGGCAGCTGTTTAGCTTCCTTGTTCCTTTGCTTTTTCAACCATGCACGCATGGGGAAGCTCGACGCACTAATCTCAATCAAAGGTTAAGAACGTAATTGCCAGTTTTAAAATTGCGTTCCTCTCTCGAAATCTCGACAAACGTGAGAGATCATCTCTTTTTTCCGGCTTTGTCTCGCCCCTTGAAAGTGTGGCATGAGCAACAATGAAGCACCTGAGTCCACTCTGTCAGATCCCCCCCAATACATCTGGCCATGAATTGTACGGAATTTTTGCGTACGTAGTCGTGCTTTAGATTTTCAAAGAATACATTATAATATATATATACATAGGTGGCGAAGGACGTGTGTCCAGACGCTACGGTGTGCGACAATGAGGCAGTCAAGAGGCATTGACAGTATTTATACTCCAGTGTCGTTGAGATTCTATGAAGGTTTTTGTAAGATGTGCTCTGTAACACGATTTAAATACGTGTAACCGACTTAAAAAGTATTTCTCAATGTGCACAACGGAGTTGAAGAAGTGTGTGCGCAGCAGGGCAAACACTGCATAAGATGTTTGAAAGACGAGCTTGTGTAACACTTGCAAATGTTTGCAGACATCAGGCCACACGAGTCAGTGGTGTCACGGTTATAGGACCGAGTGCACAGTCACCAGCGAAGATACCGACGCACTGACAACAAGGCCACGAAGAAAAGCAAAAGCACGGCAGGACAGAGAACACTAACAGACACATGTGGGTACCAGCACCAAGATCAGATGTAGCATGGGCAGCGGAGCTGGCAAGGGATATCGTCACGCAGCCACCTCGATGCATTCCGCTCTTAGCGCTAATTTGCAACATTCGAACCGAAGAAGGCGAAGCCATTAGGAGTATCAATGACGCAGGAGGTAGGACGCGCTGAGTGCTTATTTGAAGACGCTGGTGGTGACATACGTATATATCTACACGCTTGTGTGTGTATGCATACAGCTGTCTACGTAGACATTTTACCCCTGGGGAGCTCGCGCCCCTGCGCACTTTGCAACGTCTCAGTATCCCAGAAAAATACCGTGATACAGCTTTCTTCCGTTAAGACGAAATACCAGAGAGCATGATTCGTTCGTACTGCCAGGACACAAATTACAAGCAAATACGCACAAACCTCCGGTCTACGGGCGTCCTTGTATCGTACGTGGGTACACGGATGCCTGTATCATCTCAAACACGTACGAGTACGCATGTGCTTATACACGCTCGTGAACACGTATGTATGTACTATATGCGTAAGAATGTGCCCCCTGAAGTATGTGGTGGAGGTTTAGAATGCCGGTGTTTTATGGGAGTGCACACGTCCCTGTGAATCAAGCGTGCAATGGTTTGTACGCTAACTGCAAGAATTTATATCTGGTGTAACACCTGTTACAGCAAATTCTTTGCACGAAGGTGCACATACAGGTGTAAACGAGATGAGATCTGCTGTCGATCCCGCGCAGGCTTAGTGAAAAAGACAACCTGTTCACCTAGTTGTACCCCCCAATTTATAGATATGTATATACGCGTCTGTCTTTATATTGGGTGTCGAGAACAATGGAATGTTGTAGTTAGACTGCAGCAGTAGAATTACTTTCACGCCGTTGTATGTGCTCGTACGTTAAGGTGGGCAGTCGAATTCACACTGATGACAACAGTCGTCAAATCCACCGGCCACTCACATTGTCGAAGTTTCGATAGCAACAGCTCCAACTAAAGTGCTCTTTGTAGGTGCAGAGGGCATTTGCTCGTGTGCAGACGCATGTACACTTACAAGTAACGTGTGTACTCGGGCAGGCCTCCACGTACGTCACCCAAGCCACAACGTAAACACACATCGAATAGAGAGAAATTCACGACAGTTGCACTCGCACCTACAGCAAAAAACGGACTCTCACAGTGCGCGAAAATATTTCACGAAATTGTCCATTTTCGCCATGAACTACGCAAAAGAAGAACGTTCGTAGAACTTGTATTAAACGGTATGATGATGAGAGGGGACGACAGAAACAAGCAGTGTCATTTCCACTGCTGTTCAAAACACTGTAGTATTACTTTTTGTGCAAGAGAATTTCTTGATGACGTGCTGTGGCGAATGTGATTCATTGTGGATGGGTGACGAATGTGGTGTTCCTTTCTATTTTTATCGATGTGAATCGACTCAACACTCCACTTGTGAGTCTGCGTGCACCGTCGTAAAAGTGTCCCTCTCAGTGCACACCAGAGCTACGAAGGTGATCACGAGAAACAAATATTCTTCTCTCTTCATGAGTGGGCTCTAAGATGCAAGGATTCAAAGTCTCTGCTATGTAAGGACTCTCTGAAGACGTTTGCAGTGCAGGAGGTGACTGTGAAAACATGCAGACAAAGGCGAGTGCCCCTCAATCTACACGAATTGTCACCATTGCGAAGAAGAAGGATCTATGTTTTCTGAAGAAGTGCGGAAGACAATTTTGAGATGATCAGTAGAAGTAGGAGACGCTGCAAAATAAGCAGAAACGGGCAAGTGCGACACAGGGGGAAGTGTTTTGCTGACAGGCCAGCGTAGAACCGCTCTACACAGCTAGACACGTCCATATACAGGTGTATGCGTAGGTGATACACACATATCGTATGAAAGACATGCAGGTACGTTTGGATCGGAAAGGACACTCATCTGCTATCCTTGCGCTGTAATATTTGTGAGTCCTTGACTTCCGCTTCACCAGAAAGACTGGTATTCCAACTGGGGGCCGTAGGGAATGTTTCAGAAATGCGGTAGCACGAAAATTAGTGTTGGTTCGCGTTCTTCCATTACCATTCTGAAGAACGCTCTTACACGTGCTCGTGTGTCATCAGTAGATATGTACGGTTCTCATGCATCATCTACCGCCTTCTTGCCAGCGTCTATCAGCAGTTATACTTCTACGGCTAACGTACAGTAGCAGTAAAATAGAAAGAGCTATGCAGCCCATAACCTCCTTCAGTGCTTCACGAATGAGACGGGTAAGAGCAGTAATGCTACGACACAAGTCCTCCGCCCTCAGGTGTCAGCGATTTTGGAGAAACGCCCAGACGGAACAGGAAAGAGAGCTTGCCGTCGAAGTGCGGCCGTGCCCTGCGTGCCAGAACTGAAATACCCCGCAGGTGCCACCAGGGTGTGGACTACTATGTCTCTCTACACAATTCCTACATCCGAGTAGCGTGCTGAGCACTAGAAGATTTTCCATTTGCATTATATTCGAGCATGGTGGTAAGCACCAAAAGATATTTTGTGTGCCTTCGAGGGGAGGACCTACTCCTACACGCGCGAGGAGGAGGAAAGGTAATGCTAGCTGTACGTAGCAGTTGAAAGGGTGATACCAATAGATGTCCTAATTGCAGCATGCATGGTAATAAGAGTTTGCGTGGTACCTGTTGTTGCAGATGTACTAGAGCTAGTAAGGAGGCTACTGCAAGGAGGATCAAAAGGAACGGCAATGGCACTGTAGTGATAGCCCACTAGCAGTGCTACTTGTAGGGCGGACAGCCGCGTAACGGGTGGTTGTCGCGACAGCAGTAGTACTGGATGAGGTTTTCGGAACACGAGGAGTGAGAGTGGTGATGGCCCTTTACGTAGCTGTGGTAGATGGATCTTTGTGTGTGTTTAAGTTTGTGTTGACTGGGAAAAGACGGCTGATTTCGTAGGCATGAAACCAGCCTTCTACGTGTGTATTCGTGTACAGACCCACATCTGAAGTATACACATATTCCAATTTCGATCATATGAATGCACCTGGGGGCGTCTGGCGTGTTTGCATTTACAGACTGTACGCATAGACATGTAAGTCTGTTTTTCGGTTCCATGTGTCTTTCCGCACAAGCCAAGCCCTGCTGTGCCGTGTAAGCAGTCACCTCTTTCATCCAGCCAGCGCAGTGAAGCACGAAGAGTAACGCCTTCGCAGTGAATACATTTTTGCGCATCGCCCTACGTGTATACTGTTACACATATGCATGTAGACATGTATACGGTTGTCCACTTGGTGCTTGTGTTCATAAAGTTATACGTATACCTGGTTAGTTTGCATCTACCAGCGCGAGCGCCCCCGACCGCAGCATATGCAAGGGCCACCGTAGACTGTGCGCCCTCTCTCTTACCTTCGAAGATTTCCCTCAAAATGAATGCTTTTCTGTTACCTGTGTAATCTAGCAATCACAGAGGCCCGTGTGCTTCCACTGTCAGGCTTAAGGCAACAGAACAGATCTAGTATTCTTCAGGTGCCCGTGTACTTCAGCCTACGCTACGTCCAGCCGGCTTGTGCGCCTGTATGTACGCTTGTACGCATAGGGAGACCACACATACGGCTGGACTGGTAGCAACGTGTTTTTTTGCCGACGTGTGGTGGACCTACCCCTTCGCTAAAGCATGAAGCAACAAGTGGCTCGCACACACTGCGCTGGGGTTCTCGACACTGCAGCTAAAATGATCAGGTCAACTTGTCACCTAAACGTATGTACTTACGTATATATGTATGTGTGTATGCATCCACCGTACCTGTCTGTCGTGACACGTTAACATCGGTCCTACTCTACCAGCGAGTCTCCGATCTGGGTTTTAAGAACTTGTTTTACGACTAATTAATGCAGTGCTGCTTCCCTCGCGCGTGCACACCACAGTACCTCATTTGATACTTGCACTTGTGCGTGTACACATTTCCACATACACATGAACAGAAGGGTTTACGTGTGTACAAACACACACCCCCGACATTGGCGAATCTGACCGCCTGCCACATCGCTAATGCGTATTTTGCGCTGCACTACCCAGATGACACTCTTTTTGTAACATCCGTACTGGCATGTGTGCACCTAAACCAAAACACCCATGTGCCTAAAGAGTGTGTGTATACATGTAGTTGTTGGACAGACATATGCTTATGGACACGTACGTGTGATACATTGTCGGCGTGCTAGAACAGATGTCACATGTATAGCCACATGCGTATACGCGTGCGCACACACGACGCGGCCCTCATTAGTGAGAAGAAGTGAACACGCCTGTGCGTGGGCTCGTGATCGTTTAGTGTTCGTCACGTGTACCGCATACAAATTTGCACAAATTAGAGCCTTCCTCGTGTATTCGTCTCCTGCAGCGTGCTACGTACGTTTTTAAGGATCGCTTCTCTTCCTTAACATTTCACAGCATTTGTTAGTCGCGTGCGTGCGTAACTCATGCATGTGTGCAATTGCCGCACCATGTAAACTCCGTGTACAGTCTCTTCGAGGTAATTCACCTGGGAGACGAAACGCATCGGGCGCGGGTTTCCAGGAAGACGAAGAAACTGTCTTCTTCGCGAAAAGCGTGTGTGTCACACGCCGACTCTCTCCCCGATCTAGACTCAGACACTGTCCGAGGTAGACAGGCACAGATACACGAATATGCATATGGTTCGACACAGTGTGGGTAGCCGACAATTCTATGTGCGCTACTGCACACTTTCCACTTGGATCTAATGCACGACTGCCCCTACGCTGTATCAAACACATCCGTGCCTCGATGTTGACTTAAATCGCATGGAAACGGTAAGTGTGAAGTTGCTCAAATGCAATTATTGGTCAAACCAGCCGCCGCCGCGAACTACGTCGGGTACTAATACGTGTGCAGACAGATGTGTATGTGTGCCGTGTGTACGAGATACGCACTGCTGGACCTACTTGTGTATCGTTGTTATTTTGTGTGCATCTGTATTCACGTTTGTCCAATGTAGGCGGGGTAACATGCATCAGTTTCGTCTGGACCAACGAGACATTCTAGTACACGTCTGGGTCAGCTTCAGTGAGTGCTGCTTTATCTGCGGTATCCCGCAGAGCCGGCGGCAGCTGTACCCGCCGACAGGCCCAGCCCCAGCGGCAAGGCCCAATGATACTGCCGCTGTTGCTGCTGCGCTTGTTGCCGCTATCTCTGCCGTGCTGCTCCGTGCTGTCGTTGCACCTGCTTCTTGTGACGCCGCTCTCTCTTGCTTCGGGCGCCGAAGTGCGGCAGTGGCTGTTGACGTTGCCCCGCATGCAGACGGTGTGGAAGGGCTGTCGATACTGTATCCTTTCTATGCCACGATGCATTGCACGTTTCTGAAATTTCTTTTTCACAGGTGACTTCGCTGTCCCACCTTCTGTTTTATCCCACTCCGCCGATGTCCACACCTTTTCGCTTGGGACAAGCAGCCGTAGCAGCTGCTGCAGCAGGCACCCACGCGTTTCCAACAGCGACACCAACGGCGGCAAAAGCAGCAGCAGCAACGCCAGGCAGAGCAGTAGCAGCACAAATAAAACGGGACCCTAGCGCCTCTAAACCGCAAGGTGGCGGAGCAAGTCGCAGACGAGTCGCGTTACATCTCTTCGCCGGAGCAGACACACCACACAGCTACGTGCCTACGTACGGCACGTAAGCAGCACAGGAATGCCATCGCCTGCATGTATACTTCGTCGATCTACAAATAAACATGAAAACACGAAATTATATATTTCGACTGTAGACAACGCACACCTAGTTGCATATATGCGGCATATAAGTACAAATGCACCGCAGCAGAGCTGTACTTGTGGCGCTACAATCATACATGGATATATATATATATATATTACATATACGCACCGCTACATCCTTAGGCAGGTAGTCTAATGAATGTGTGGTTTTAAGTTGTTTCCGCGACTTCCTGTGCATCTGTGTGGGGAAGTTCAGTATTGAGCCGTATACAGCAGCCATCTGCAGCAGCTGCCACATGTATTTCTCTCCACTTCGCACGCGCGACAGTTGCAGCGGCAGCCACCCCGCGGCAAGCACGAAGCAGCTTCCAAGAAAACCCGAAGTGCTTCAGCAGACACAACAGAACCAGCCAGCGCAGCAACAGCCAGCTGCAAGGGCAACACACACGAAGCAGCAGCGTATGCAGCAGACACAGTAACAACTGCGGTCGCGCAGCCTCACAACGCAATCAGAGCAGAAAGCAACAGGAGAAACAGCGCGAGCGGGGGCACCGCACGTGGACGTAGGCAGTGTTTTACCAGTAGCACGGGCCCTTGCGCAGCGCCAGTGGTGGTAGAAGAATGATGAGCAGCCGCCGCACATGGACCAGCCGCAGCAGTACTCGTACGAACAACAGCACCGTTGCCGGCGCAGCGTAGGGAACAGCAACAGCCGTAGAGCGTCGGGCCAACCATCAGCAGCAACGGGACGACAGCAGCAGCAACAGCGGACCTGCGTACGAGAAACAGGCATACCAGCAGCAGGAGCTTCAATGCCGCATGGCAGGTAGCTGCAGCAGGTGTCGAGACAACTGCAGCACCAGCAGCTAAAGAGGCTGCAGCAATGTCGTCGCCACGTGTAGACAGGGATAAACGGTCAAGCCGGACTGCCTGTCGCACAAATCTACTAAGCCACAGACGAGTCCACGGGTTTTGAACCATGAATAAAGAGCGACGTGGGCGCTGCGCAGCGTCATAAAGGGAGCTCTTTTGTTGCCGCGGATGGTAGCCGTTTTATCACACAGTCTTCCCAGGCTCGGGTCCCTACCCATGCGGCGGTGCGAGATAAATACGTTTCTAGGACGTCTTTGTTTGGTAGGATATGTAGCGTACTTGTGGAGGAGCAGCTGCATGCGGGCGTCGATCGGTGCGTTTAATTCGTTTTGAAGTGCTGCTTCCGCGGTTGCGGTCGCAGACGGCCGCAGCAGCAGCGTCGACGGCTGCAGGGCACGTGTTGATAGAGCAGCAGCAGGAGCAGGAGTGCGGTCTGCAGCAGCGTCCGCCGAAAGGCTCGAGGAGAAGCACCGTCACTTCTTCAACAGCGGCAGCCGCAGCAGCTGCAGTGTCACTGCTGCACCAGAAGAGGCCCCACTTTCAAAAGCAAAGTTGCCACCTGCAGAAAGGAAGTAGCAGCGACTCCAGCGGCGTCAGCAGGTGACTCGCAGGAGGACGATCAAGACAGAAGCCGTAGCCGCAGGGGATCATCAACAGCAGCAGAGCAGCAAGAGGGGGGCCAACTAGCAGCAGCAGCAGATCCGCGTCAGCCAAAGACGACGAAATGAGCGCACGAGGAGGCCCACGACGCGGAGGGGGATTTCGCGGAGGCCGTGGCAGTTTTCGTGGCGGAGGCGGCAGGGGAGGAGGAGGAGGAGGACGAGGGGGCAGGGGCGGCTTCGGTAAGGAGTTCCGATACTGCCGGTGGTCTCGCATGCTGATGCTTCTGTTGCTGCTGTGTACATCGCTTGCGCACTGTTGCTGCCGGAAATGTTCCGGGTGGGGTGGCTCTTCTTCCTTCCGCAGGGGCTTTGTTGCTGCTGTCGCTGCTTTTCCGTATCTTCACGCGGCCGCAGCTGCTGCTGAAGTTGCAACAGATTGTGTGCGATCGCGATGCTGCTGCTTCTCTGCGTGCCCCAGGTATATCGGCTGCGAAGGGCTTCAACCTGCACCCACGTTTGCCGCTGCTGCCGCTGCTGTTCCTGCTTCTGCTCTGCTGGGGCTGTCCCTGCTTCTTAGAGTCGAGCACGTGGGTTTGCCGCTTTTGGTGCTGTGTGACCTGGTACTGCCGTCGCGGCTGCTGCTCTGGCCCTCTTCCTGTTGGCCTCGCTATCACCGCTGCTTTGCCGTCAGCTGGCCATGCATTTCGCAAGGCAAATGAAGAACCAGCGTCCATATGAAACGTACAGAATTGTTGCAGCACCGGCCAACGATGGGGCGGCTTCTCACCGGGGAAGGCTGCTGTCACGGGTTCAGTGCTTCCTTGAGATATGCTGCTATCCCGTGCTGCTGCTGCGGCAGCTGCTCCGCCTGCTTGGTACACGCGTGGCTGTGATGCGGGTTCCTCGTGCTACGCCGGCTTGCCGGTGCGGATACACTGCTGCTACTCCTGGGTCATCACGGCTGGCTGCTGCTGCGTCCGGGCTACCGTTGCGGGTTGCTACTGGTGTGGGTACGTCTCCGCACTGGTACGCTGTCTTCCCACTTGCATCAGCAGCGAGCGAGGCCGCACCAGTGTCTGGCCTTCTGCTGACGCCGCTACGAATGCTACGCTTCCACGAAACTGTCTGCCGTCCTGCAGCTGCTGCGCCTCGTGTGGTGCAGTGCAGCGTCCGTACCGTCCAACGCAGCAGCGTGCGTTGTGCGTTTACCGACGTATCCGCGTGCTCGATGCTCTGCGTTGATGACAGGCGGCCAAGGCGCGCAGCAGGGCCCTCCAGATCGCATCATTGGTAAGCAGCGTCTATTGGGAAAAGGGACACAGCCCTATGCATGTGTATGTGGAAACTTGCTAAACAGCCAGAAAGTATGCTGGCGTGCTCTTGCCTCCCGTACACTCCTGTGCCTACACACAAGGATTTATGTATATGCACACGCACATCTATATGCGTAGAACCGGATCCTAGCAGGGGTGTCCAAGTACTTTCTCTTCCTGCACGCGCCTACCTATTTGACATGGTGTTCGTACGTGGTGGTAGGTTCTCTCATTGTCTTTCTCTCTCTCCCTCTCTGTATAATCTCTCAATGTACATATATACGAATATATATATATACACCTACATGCATATTTACGTATACATATATACGCACTTGTAGATATGCACATATGTGTGTATATACATATACATACATACGCACGTGTAGATATACACATACATGTATACATACGTATACATACGTATACATACATACATACATACCCACATATATATATATAGATATGCACATACATGTATATATACATACACATACATACGCACATGTAGATGTACACATATGTGTATATATAAATATACATACGTACGCACATATATATATATATAGAGAGAGAGAGATGTATGTGTATATACATATGCATACATACGCACATACGTGTGTCTACATATATGTATATAAATACATAACAGAGTTGCGTGGTGCATTGGCTTGCTTGTGTTCAGGTGTGTCCGTGCCGTGTCTATGCGTGCGCTTGCATATGTTTACGAACGGCGTTGTTGCTGGCTGCCTCTACGGAAGATGAACACAGATGTACATCAATTCGTATGGGTGTGCCTTCTGCATGTCTTGTTGTAATCGGTGTATACACCGCCGAATGACCAAGTATCTCCAGCGTGTGCATACAGTTCCCCGCCTGGGTTTTTGCTGATTCTACGTGTCTGCTTGCATGCCTCCACACACGTCTTAGATGTGTACTACAGCGTGTACTGGCGGCCGGCTCCGCGCGCATTTCTTGGCGTTGGCTCCTGCTTATTTCACCGTGTCTCATGTCTCGATGTGCCCGTAGGGGAAAGGAGCATGTGTACATGCGCACACACTGATGAGAGTGTCTGTAGATCTTCAACGCAAGCCGTCCATCAATATATCTACGAAGCGGTTGTGTACACCTGCGTGTGCAAGTGTGTTCCATTGCTTTTCTGGCGCCTACTGGGCGTAAGGTGCATTGGCCCTGCATATGCCTGCGTGCCGGCTTGAATTCGTTGTGGAAGTCCACCTGCGCCTGCTGCTATTCGTGTGGTGCGCGCGTGCGGCTGCTGCCAATGCCGCTACTGCAGCAGCTCGCAGCTGGCGATGCTGCTCGTATAATAAGTAGTGCTGGGGCGGCGGCGAAGCTGCCACCGGTTGGCATGCTGCTGCGGGCGAACGGTACGGCGGCCTAGCTGCTGTTGCGTTGTCTTACGTCTTCTGCTAACAGTCCTGTTGCCGTCAACAGTGCCGCTCCGTTTCACTGGTCGTCATGGGGCGCTGCTGCTGCAACCAGGTGGTGAACGCTGGCGTCGGGTACAGTCAGAGGCGTCCGCGTTTGCGGGGCGTGGGGCAGGCGCGGCCAGCAGGAGTCTGGCTGCTGCTTGTTTTGTGACTGATGGGCAATCTTGGGCCCGGTCTCCAGTGTGACACGTGTCGATGCTCTCTTCCGCAGTATTCCTCCCTCCACATGTGTAAATATCAATGTATCTGTGTCTGCATATTGTATTTGTAGGTGCCTGCACTCTCGTGGTCTTCGCTACATGCTGCCAGGAGCTTTTGTTGGTTTTCGCTTCTTTACTGCAGAAGCCGGGGAGGTGCTGCACGAGTGCGAGTCGCAACTCGTGGTGCGTGGCGCTTTGGACCAGCAGGTGCCGTACTTCAATGGACGTATCTTCTTAGAAAACAAAGAAGAAGTTGGGCGCGTTGACGAAATCCTTGGCCCAATAAATGAAATGGTACTTGCAGCGCTGCGAGACAGTTCTCCGGGAAACACCCGTACAGCCACACGGTGTGCTACGCGCCGATGCACTTGATACGTCTCAGACTGCACAGGGCAGGCTGGAAGCGAATTTCCGAATCGCTGACGCCTGCAGATGCATCACGTTGGACGCTCTGGCGTCTGTTTATCCGGAGTCGCCAGTGACACAGCTACATACGCGTACACGTAAAAGTATGTGCGTGGTCCAGGTAACAAGTCTACCGTCTGACGTTATGCGTCGGCCGCGAGCAGGCTACGGGGGGGACGTCGCTGCTGCCAGTCTTTCGCGCGGTGCCTGTTAGACCGGTGTTTGATATGTACGCTGCAGCAGCGCAGCAGGAACAGAGGGGCTAATTACATTTGCAAAGACTCCACGAACAGGCTCTCACAACCAGGCCTCGCTCAGGAACGCCCGCGCACCGTTGTGGACGCTCGTGCTTCTTGAACGAAGAGACGAGGACGGATAATAGTAGAGCTGCAGATGATGTGTGTTTCCGCTGTGCGACTTGGAAGAGCCAAGTAGTGACGGACGCGTTTGTCCCGCCGTCAGAAATATGTGAATGGCTGGAGATGCTGCTACCGCGGCTGCGAGCAACGGAAGTAGTAGAAGGGTCACGCAACATGAGACAATTCCCCCAGTGTACGTACATCTTACTGCGTTGCCTCAGAGACTCGAAACGTGGACGCACCTGTAAGGTGTTGAGCACTTTACGCACATATCTGTGTGTATACACGTGTACGCGTCCGCACGTGCGTTGTTGAGTATAGACGTCTGTTCAGACACACACATACACACACACACACATTTATATTATTCGTATGTTAATATGTCTGCGTAGATCTATCTGCTCTCGTGGTTATACATGTGTGCGTGTATGATTACCTATACAATTGCGTGTACGTAAATACGCACCCGTACAATAATGTATGCATATACGGGACATATATATATATATCTGGGAAGATACGAGTAGGCGCATGCGTGCTACTACGTGTGTTCCTATGTGTCAAAATGAACCGCTGCCGACCTAATGTGTAAACGTCGTCTGTGTTTGCCGAGGTGGGTTACTCTTGCACGCAGGTGCAAATATATGTATGTGTGTCTTTGAAGTCAGCCATTGATGCCACTGGAAGTCTCGTCGACGTGTGTGTGCTGCTCCTCTTGCAGTTGTTTTCTGTGCGCCTCAACGAAGGAGTGAAGGCTGCATCGGTTAAACCGAAGACGAAGGTAAAATAAATTACGCGTTGCACCGGCATCAGCAGAGGCAGCAGAGTGTGACCAGCAGCAGGGACAGGAACAGGAAGCTGCAACGGCGCTCGCAGCAGCTCTGCAGAAGTGGCAGAAACATCCAGCGCTGGAGCACACCAGAAGCCACAAGGGGAGCGATTAACGACAGCAACAGCAGAGGCGGCAGCAGTTGCAGCCGTGGCACGAGAGACAGCAGTGCCTCTGCGCGCGCAGCATCTGCAGGGTCTCACCGATACAAGCTTCAGCAGGAGGCACAGCAAAATGAGTAGCAGCAGCCAGTTTGTGACAAAATACCAGCGTGTCTGCGCAGCAGTAGCCGCACACGCAGTGACAGCTGCGAACGCATGCTGCGCCGAGTGTACCCTGCAGGGGTACACGGAACGTGCGACACAGGGGCAGACAGGCGCAACGGCAGCAGCTGTAGCAAGTATCGGCCGCATCGTCAGAAGTGGACAACTGCAGCGTGTTCGGTGCGTGTAACGGGAGGGGGCTGGAAATCGAGGAAAAACAGCGTGAGCAGAAGTGATGCAGCACCACCACCAGCTGCAGCGGCTGTTCAGAGTTGTAACTGACGTGCAGCTGGAGCGTGCAATGAGAATATCGTACGTCAGATATACCTACGTGTATGTACTCTCATGTGTGCGTGTGTGTACATCTGCTCACGAATACCTGTGATCGCATACATGCGGACCTGTATATTTTGTAGACGTCCTGGGCGGCAGCAAGTGCTGTGCAGCCCGAGAATTCTACATGTGCCTCTCAGAAGCCAGTACAGAGGCATTTCCCAAGGTGATCGGCGGATACGCGGCTGACTGTGTGCTGCTGCTGATAATCTCGCGGCGTGTTCAGCGTTACCGTCCTGCTGTTTTCCTCCTGCTGCTTCCATTTGCTGCTTTGCTTAGCCGGTGTACTACCGCCACTGCGGACTACTGCTGCGGTTTCTTTATTTAAATGTGGCTGCCCCGGGTTTGCTGCTTTTCTTCCGTTTTCGTTGGTCTTGGTGATGCCGCGGCTCCCTTTGTGTTCCGTGCCCGTGTTTCTCACTTCCAGCGCTGGTGTGTTGACGCCGCTGCTGCTGCCGTTGACTCTTGCTGCTGTTTGCTGCGGCTGTGCCACAGTTCTACATCGATGCCCAGCAGACGCTGCCTCTCAGTCGGTTTCTGCCAAAGCCAGCAGTGACGAAGAAAGTAGCCAGAGGTAAGCCGTATTCTGTGAAAATAAAAGACCTGCGTGCGCCATTGCCTGTTTGTACACGAACTGAGTGCGGGATTGAGATCCGCATCAGCTGTGTTGCTTGTTATTGGCAGGAGCAGCAGCAACAGCAGCAGCTACAGCACCACCAGCAGCAACACCACGCGCAACAGCCGGGACAACGCCAGCAGCAGCAGCCGCCGCAGTCTAGGGCCAAAAGCAGCAACAGCGGCAGCGGCAGCAGCAGCACCTCGACCTCCCCACCAGTCTTGCACATCTCTTCAGCAGCGTCACCTGCAGCAGTAGGAATCCTCTGTCACAGACACACAGTCGATACCTCGCAGAAGTGTGCTGGGTTGTCCGACCTACGCCTGTGATAGGTGCAGGCTCGTACACTTGAGAGAGCAGTACCTTCCCGTGTACACCGCCATCTCGTTGATGCAGCACTGTTCTTACGCCGCCACTGCACCGCATGCGTCTCCCTCGTCCATACGTCTCGTTCCCGCGTACCCGGCCGTCTCGTCGGTGCAACGCTTTTCTTACGCCGCCACTGCACCGCATGCGTCTCCCCCGTCCATACGTCTCCTTCGTGGATGCGCATGACGCCTTCCTTTCCCCTGTCCCCGAGGTGGCTGTTCGTGTGTATATATCATGCGGGGGGGGCTTTAGAGACAAAGAGACATTGTACACTTTTTTAAATGGCGACGCGGGACGGATTCGAACCGTTTGTCTTCTGAAACAAAACGCACACCTGCGCAGAGGAGCAGGACTCAGGTCGCCGCGTCTGACGTTGTTAACCTGCAGCTGTCCCTTTCAACACAGCGGAAGGGCAGAGTTTTCTTACGCTTTCTTGTTATACAACTTATACGGGGGATGGAAGACTGCTGCTGCCGAAGCGTCTGAGGGAACGTTGCGACTTCTACACACGGAAGCTGCATTTCTCTCGTACTTCTTGGGAAGAGCAATTCTTTTTTGACGAAGGGGATCCACTTACACTGTCTGTGTCACATGAAGAGAAAGTGCAGTCTTGTCACTGGTGTCTAAAGAACGACTTCTGTATCACGTCTGTTCAACAGCAACTCTTCTGTCTCTCCTGCAGAAACGGGGCCATGGCTTCCCTCCCAGAAACATGTATGTCTCGTCTGGCTGTGCAACTGCTCACCAAACGATACCCCTCCTGCGTTCACTCTTTTATACCAGCGGCATTCTCGATTAACTCCTTCCCTCCGTCCGAGGTCTTGCAGACTCTGTGTCTGGGCTTGGTGTGTTTTATACGGTCGCAACTGCAGGTGGAGGAAGAGGAGGAGGAGGCGCCAGTGGCGGTCGCGGTGGACGCGGCGGCGGGCGCGGTGGCGGCGGTGGTCGGGGAGGCTTCGGCGGTCGCGGAGGAGGCTTTCCTTCTCGTGGCCTTTCAAGGTTTGTTAGACACCACTAGTCGTAATCGTACGACGTATTTTTTGTAAATTACAGTATTCTTGTGTGCGAGTAACGTTACGATCTATACACTAACCGCATGGGTGTGAGTGTATATATTTACGTATCAGGTGAGTGTGACTGGTCCCTCAGGTGTCGTGATGCTAGTTTCTTGCGTGCCTGGACACGTGGTGGGCCGTGGGAGAAAAGGTGAAAAAGACCAAAGTTACTGAACGGTAACGAATATTCAACGTTTCCCGAAGGGTTCGCACATGCTGCGTGCGACGCCTGTGTGTCGCTGTAGGCGAGACGCGGCAGGATCGCAGCAGCCCCCTGCGGACCGCGCGCTTGTTGTCCAGGAAACACTCCGAGACGAAAGCAGACATACGTCTGCGGGTGCGTGGCTCTTTTCCAAACGTGTGCGTGTTTAGCTCTGTATAGCTACGTGTATACGTGGCAAGGGACGTCCGGTGATGTACCGGTGCCTACGCACGTACAGCACGACGGTGGCCCCCAAAATGTATGGGGGTAGACCAGAGACTCCGGGTTTCAGCTATACGTGGGACTACGTGTCTCACGCGTTACACATGTGCGAACCTTTATTTAGTTTGTGCGGGGAACCGCTCACGCATGTTCTCATGTTCAGACGTGCTCACGTGTATACGTTTTTGCACACACACTTGAGGACCGCGATTGTACATCTCTTACTTCGTTCCTTCACTTGTGCTGCTTTAGAACTGCGTAGACGCTACTACCCTCGAACTTCGTCTATTCCTGTGGCCATATATATGTGTGTAAGTACGTCTGCGTGTATGGCAGGAAGAACGCGTGGATATACGCCTGTACGCCCGTGGCTCGTAGACGGTACCCGTGTTGAGCTTCGTATAATCCTATGGTCATATAAATGTGTGTAAGTACATCTGCGTATGTGTCAGGGAGAACGCGTGGGTGTAGGCCTCTACGCCAGTGGCTCGGCTCCGTGCTTCGTTGAACGTGACGTATCCGCAGCAAGCTGTAGCACCGTACAGCAACAATTTGTCAAAGCAAATGAAAATTTGCCAGTGTTCAGCTACATATGTATGTGGTCAGGGATTGAATTACAGTGGATGTACTCCGCTGTACACATACGTCTGCGTTTTTACGAGCGACTCTCCGTCGGTTCCCGCTTTGCAGCGACTGCTCTGGAGAATGCGCAGAAATACGTATTCGGCTAAACAAATTTGCGTGCAGGCTCATGAGTGTGTAAATCAACGTGTATTACCTACACCGCGGAGTGGGCAGCGGCAGCATCGTCTCATGCCTCTCCGTTACTCAACTCGTGTTGCTAGCTACAAACACTGGTGATGCAGACGGTCAACTTAGCGGGAGTATCAAACAGATGCAGCCGTATACAGAAGTGCACACGTACGTGTAATACGTGACTCCCTACGCGTTCCTGTATGGCAATACATGTTCGTACATATATATATGTACCCACACACGTCGAAGTGTAGAGGTGGGAGAACCGTGCACTTGGATGCGAAGCCGGAAACGACTTTCACTGCAAGGATGGTCATCTTTGTATGCAAGCAGTCAGCATCGTCTTCCGTGAGCAGGCGTTCCTTCTCGCGTGCGTCAGGCACAGATGTGGTTCAGGCGTCTGTCTTCGTCCTTCGTACCCATATACGTCTGTACAACACAGAAGATGTAAACAGGCATAATTTTTGTGGACGCCTGTGTATTTACGTGTACGTATGTGTGTATGTACGTATGTGCGCATGTACGTGTGTGCGCATGTACGTGGGTATGTATGGAGGTGAGCGTGTGTCTGTCTGCATACATCTGTACGAATGCATGGCGGCGTGTACCCATGAGAGTGTCTCTCTCTCTCTCTCTCTCTCTATATATATATATATATTTGTGTATATGTATGTGTATTTACTTCCTTTTTACGCTTGTTGAAAGCGGGGTACTTGAGTCTGGAGCGAAGGGAGGCCTGCCAGCCAGGCAGGCTGTTTGGCATAGCTAGCACATCACGGACGCAACGTGGCACCTTCCGTATGTACCAACGTGCAGGTGGCCAAGCGGTTTTAACTCACATCCGCTGCTGCCGCTGCTGCTCCTCCACGTGAACTAGTATACATATGCGTATACGTAGATTCACGTGCACGCGTAACACACTTGTGTAAACATGGACGAGCCCAACAACAGTTATACCGCCTGTGTGCTGCCGCGACTTCCTTAGGAGCAGGCGTTCACGACCCATTACATAGAGATGCCTTACAACGTCGTGCCGTGCGCTTGTGCGTGTAGTCTCAAGCCGTACGTGCGTATGTGTGCTCGGGGGGAAAACCCACATACGTATATGTCTCCACTCCATCTCTGCGCACCAGTAAATACGCTGTCATTCACCGACAGATGCGGAGGGTGTTTCGTGTGTGTTGCAGTGGAGGAGGGGGACTATTCTCTTTACAGCGCCACAGAGACGCCAGAGCAACTTGTGGAAAACTAGAGATAAACTCACATCGCTTATCCAACCTGTAGTGACGTGTGTAGCTGGACAAAGATTTTCCACAGTCCCCTTCATCGGCGCGTGCATACAGAAGTAGGGTGCGTGTCCTCAACAGAACTCAGCTCCGCGCCTCGTCAGAGTGTGTGTCCTGTCGCTTTTGTGATGTCGTCCTGTAACAGAGGAGGCGGGGCATCGTTTTCACGCGGCGGCAGAGGGAGGGGAGGACGGGGAGGATTTTCTCGCGGGTCGTGAAAAAGTAAGGCCGCAGCTGCAACGGACTAGCTGCGGAACCTGCAGCTGCTGCTGCGGGTTGTGGTCGCGTCACTATAGGGACTTTGAAAGAGGAATAAGCGGTAGCGTCCCGTGTAGCTAGGAACTCGGCAGCGCGTGAGTTGACAGCGGCAGCCGCATACGCGTCAGTAACAATAGTGTCGTCGTCAGTGCCAGTAGGGCCGAAGCGATGTCATCCGCAGCAGCAGCGCGGCTGCTAAGAGAGACAACTTCAGCGTCCGCAGAAGCATGCGCAGAGAACAGCAGCTGCGCGACCAGAAGCAGTTCGCCACTTCGTCCTCTGGACGACTTCTTCGGCCCCACATCTGTATTCTCACCAACAGCAGTGCCGAGCGCCACCGCCAGCAGGAGCAGCAGCCGGCAGCGGCGGCGACAGGCAGCGGCAGCAGCAGCAGACGCGGGTTTGATTTCCTCGTATATGGGGACCGTGGCGGGGTGGACTCCAAAATTTATCTCCCCACCGTTCTCAGTTCTCGTCACGCAGTCAAGCGTATAGACAGCTCTAAGATGTCCACTCCGATGTTTCGGTGAAGGTGGACGGGCACACACCGTGAAGCTTTGTCTTTATTCAATCACGTGTGCATTTTTCCCTTGTATTCTAATGCACCGTATGGCTTAAGAGATTCTGTTGCACGTGGGCGCTTATCGAAAGGGATGCGGTCATGGTCATGGGCATTACCACCTCTTCCCCTGCTTTCACTCACAGCTCTGGCTTTTTTTGTTCCGGCGTCAGGAGCACACTCTATGGGAGGAAGAGTAGGCAACTGTGTTCGACCCTTCGGCGTCACTTGTACAGCAAGGAAGAGGACGGAAGAAAGACGTGTCTACACAGACATGTGTGTTGGGTAGATCTAAACGCTTGTGGATGTATATGTAGATTCGTATACAAGAGCTGCTCATGTGTATCCACCTCTAGACGTAAAACGCTCGTTTCCACATAAAAAGACTCATTTTGCTACGTCTGCACGCGTGTCGCATATCAGCGCACTTCGTGTGCATTGTGTTTGTAGGTAGACGCATACCTACGCGTGTCTTCGTGTTCTCATACCACCGCTAGGACCAGACGGCTGAACCGATAAGGAATGAAGTCGGGGTGTGTTCCGGGCACAGTGGACAAGCGCGCATGTAGAACCACGTGTACGTCTGCACGTATAAGAGCTCTAGTATAGAGTCATATGGATCCACACATCTGCATTCGGGAAGGACCCGCGCGTAATCCTTTTTCTGCACGTACGTCGGTGAAAGCATATAATCACGAATATACGCAGAACGAACAGGTGTGTGTTTGTGCAACTCTTCTGCGAGAATATACGCTGACATGTGGATATAGGTGGATGTGTACACACATACACGAGGTGACGTATGTATCTCAGTGCAGCTACCTATATGTAGGAGCGTTCTATGTGTGTGTCAAGTCCTGGTGAATGGTTGCCCACGTCACCAAATTTATGTCAGCTCATCTGCTCGTGCGCGGCTTCGAGGGCACATACACGAGAGGAGTTTGTAAAATTTTGTAGTAGTGCTTGTACGACTTGGGTGCATTCCTACGTATCTGCGTATACATTCGTATGTCTATGTGCGTTTGTGATGTTCACGGTTGACGCCTACGAGTACGTACGTGTGGCAAAGTAAATTTGCAGGTGCACATTTGCAACTCTGTGCCTGAAGGTGCAGCTGAGAACGCAGACGACAAAGCGCTGCTTGTTGAAAGGACGCGTGTTTCCGCGACTGCCTTTGTTGCACTGGGGGTTTCTCGTGCATGGCTCATTCGTATTACTGCTCTTCGTTGTCCCTTTGTTTTCCCACCTTCTACTTTGGTTGTCGTTCTTCACGTGGTGTGGAATTTCGTCTGAGGCCCCCCCGCATATGCTGACCTTTTTTAAATGTCTGACCGCGTAGATACGAGCTTCAGTCAAAATCTTCAGGTCTTGTGCTGCAGTGCACATCGCATTTGTAGAATATAAACGCGTGTAGAGGCGAAGTGTGAGTTGTGCACGCGCATACACGCACGCCAAAGGTAGCACACGCGTATATAATTTGGAACGTGTGGTTCTCCAGGTGTGGACAAGTAAGGAAGGCTGTCACTACCGTGTCGAGACGTGGGTTCTGGATACATTGTGTTTGTCGGTACACGCTCCTGGATATATCTAGTCCACGCACAGCAAGAGGTTGTCACGGCAGGCGGTTGTCTGTATGCACCTAGCCTGCGGCGTCGCTCGTAACTTCCAGTACACAGCTGTGTGAAGTGGTCTAAAGCAACCACTCTCCGCCGGCACAGACTGGGACGGTATGTAGGACGTTGTTTCTCAAGCGTTACGAATAGGTGGGACGACGAAAATGGAAAACCGTGGCCTTTCTACACGCAGAAGACGTGCGATCCAAGTGTGGCTGCAGAGAAAGAAGAGGTTGATTGACGTGTGTTGAATACACGCACGCACGCATCAGGAAAGAGACAGCAGGTAGCATAGTTTCTCACTAAGCAATTACGCGTGCGTACACCTGCGCACAACATTTGCTGCCTCCGTACATATATATGTGGTAGACGTAGGAGGATGACATGTGGCTCTACTGAGTGTGGGTGCAGCAGGTGGCACCCTGCCATGTAGTGGGTTGAAAATGTGTGATACGATCACCAAGCGGAGAGACTGAACCAGTAACAAGCACGAAAGTGAAGAGACAGGCGTAAGCACACGATCTGCAGGAACACCCAGTAAATCAAGCGAATAATCGAATGATTCGCTTACGAAATATATGTTCATCCGCGACTCAAGAGCTTGACCGGAGCGGTCAGTCTCCCTTTGTGTCTACGGTGCCGTCGATGATGATAACAGTAAAAGGCAGGTCTCCGCGTGAACTGCTGAACTCTGTGTACGTAGTACTACACAGTGAAGACAGTCGCTGCTGCTGTCTGCTCTGCCGGTGGGCGATAAAGTCACCATACGAGCACACAACATCGAACACTGTGAACGATGCTGACCGCACTCTTCGCAAGTTGACAGCGTGGAGGCCTGCAAAAAGTAGGTCACCACACTTGATCTTTGCGCACTGAGTGCAACACGAATACGGGCGTACACGTGCCGTTTACAGTGTCAGAGTACCGGGCCGGCGATTTTCAAGCTCAGCCGAGAACCCGCAGCTACAGTGTGTCGGGAGAGGTAAGCCGGTGGCGTTTTTCATGATGTTATTCGTCAGCAACATCCACAACATATCAAGACCTACAAAGGGACCAGATACGTTTTGGACTTACGGAAGCGCCGGATCTCGATTTGCAGCACAAATTGACACTTCTGATATATCTGCGCAGCGATGGGGTAAACGGATATGAGCGAGTTGATAACGGCTGGTCGGGGGGGCAAAGGGTGAATCTAGACATACAGCGTATATACGATCGTGTCGAACGGAACGACGAAGCAGGTGAAGTTACTGGAACTGCAACAACTGGTACGATAGGATTCTACGTATCTAAGTTAGCATTTGTGTGCATGCATCGCGGTTGCTCGTTTCCCATTTAGTAGAGAAATCGAGTAGGAGCTATGAGAACGCCCGCTTATGTTGACCTCAAATTATCAGGTTAGCGTGTAATGCAGCTAAATAGAGAAAGCCGTGTGCGTATGCGCACACCACGATAGCGGAATCCAGATGGGACAGTCGTCAGTTTTTGGGAAATAGAACCACGGATATTAACACTGCCGTTATTCAAAGCGTCGTCATTCCCTACTAGTTGCCTTGTTGCGCCTTTTCTAAATGCTGGCCAGGGTGCACGGTCGTCCAGCTGTCTTCCGCGTAGACCTTTATTGCAGAATTGGTTTTTTTTTTCAGTTTATAAGCCCTTCGCGACAGACCGCGTCGTTGCTCACGTCTACACGTCAAAACTGGGCAGTTTGGCTCCGTTCGTCACGGCGGCTACAAATCAGATGCACACAAGGTGATTTCCCGCATCAAAGTTACTAGAGTTACCCGAGTTTGTACACCACGTCTCCTTTTGACCGAAAACTATTTGATGTTGTGCTGTACCATTTGCAGGAGTGTGTACATTAGTTGCTCGATTGATCACCCATACAGCAGTGTGCACGTCCACGCGTACGCCACTATCCCATCCAGTTGTTAGCGGCGTGCTCCACTCGTTATCCCGGTATTTGCGGCTTATTTGCAAAAGCACTATAGAGGACGTAGTTCCTTACATTAAAATGCGCGAGAGAACATTTCGCTGTTTGTCGCTTGTCTCACCATAAATATTTGGCACTGCATAACTACACAGCGCGCGTTCCCATCGGGCCTCCATATTCTGGAGAATCCATATGTACATATAAGTGTAAGCGTATGTATCAACTTGTGCAGATCGTGTGCTGTGTGGTGGGGGAAGTATACTGATTAATGCCGATCCGCGTATACTTACCTGCAAAACCGCATCACAAAAGAGTGGATTCCAGTATGTGAAGTTGAGAGGAAAATATGTACACTTAAGTCTACAGGTATGAAGAGAAGAGTCTCCGCACATTGTCGACCACGTCGTAGACATACAAGTGTGAACAGCCCACCCACTGCTTCCGCGGGTTGCCTTCTCCCGCACAGTGAAGACTCGCACTTCAGGAAGCTGCAACCGCGACAGCATCAAATACACACAGAGCATAGTTTTGGGTTTCAAAACCGGCTACTCGCACAATATACGCACGCATGAAGCAAACACTGACTTGCACACGGTTCTGTCCCCTGCAAAAGGACGCGACGTACGTTGAAGGCGAATATTTGTATGTACGCACCGCTGCGTAGTGCTGGTAAATAAAGTCTTGCACATTGATTCTTGCCAATCGAACCAGCGGCGATGAGGCGTTTCAGTAGAATGTGTATCACGGAAGTCCTCGTACGGTGTTCGTGCGCTGTGGTGTAGGACTACGCGTAGCCATAAGCACACCCCCGCTGTACCGTATAGTACAGGATGACGTTCTGTTTCCTGTCAGGCAGTGAAAAAGATATCTCCACGGGGACAGCTGCCTCTGGTTACGAGGAAGTTTCGGGGACTCACTGCGTCCCAGGATACTGGTCGCGATCTTGCTGAAGGTGTTCATATAGCACCCTCGGTAGTAACGAGCGGCAGGTGCAACGGAAGCAGGAGGACCAGCACTTCAGCCGCAGCGAGTCTACCAGTACTCTGCTATCCGCACGCGTCATACTACGTGACGATCCAGCGCTAACGTAGCAATATAGCGCCACGAATACAAACAGTAGTCGTAGCAGTAGGATCGATACCAGTACCGGTAGGCCGATACGGTTCAAGTACACGGTGGAGGCGAGCCGCGGGGCAGCGGTAGCGATCTCGAATGCGATGAGCGGGGCACACCACCGAGAAGCAGCCAAGCGGTACTCGTGTGGACATGAGTGGCAGCACAGGTCGGGAAAGCTGTGCCACAGCGCCATCAGGAAGAAGCAACTACTCTCCGCAGCTCGCAGCAACACCAGCAACAGCAGAGACAAGAACAGCAGCAGTCCCTTTTAACGCCATTTCAGGCTAAAACCAGTCCGCACCACACACTGCCGTCGTACACGATGGAGACGGCGAGTGTAACTCCCGCGAGCATCGGGCGGCGCCACGTACCTACGCGTATCCATCCACTTGACGTCGCGCCTCTGACGCATCCCTCTCGTCCTTCATTTGTCTTTCTTTCTTATTGCTGCGCCTTTTCCTTCTTATTCCTTTATTACTACTGTACAACCTGTGGATCCCTCGCTGCACGACCGGCCGCGCACGGCGAGTCGGGGGGCCCGGGGCTACACTGTACACATCGGTTTTGGTGATTTCTTTGCACCTCCGCTCCAACGTAGATTATTCCAGATTTCTATCTGCTATCCTCTATCGTTGCATGTAGTTGCAAAACTGTTCTTCCATTTCTTTCGCCAGAACTGGACACAATGCAGCTAGGCTAAGGAGGAGTCGTTCGGTCGCTCCGCCTGGGCGGAACCAAGGCGCGGCTCCTGCGCGCGTGCACAAAGATGCTACACGTGTATGATATATATATATATATATGCACGTATACGAAAATGCGTATACATTCATAATTTTATGTACATTTCCACGTACTCTGGCGTTACAAGCACATGCATCAGGGCTTGTCGGCTTCCCTGCCGACCTTCTTCGCGCGTCCTTCTGGTGTTCGTAGCGTGCTACCCTGCGACCCCTGTTGCCGCTACTGCACTTACGCTGTATGCTGGTTGCTCTGGCTGCTTCTGCTCCTCCCACTTCCGGTCCTCTGACCCCAGCTTTTGCTCTGGGACTGCTCTGATCAATTACTTCTGTTGCTGCGCCGGCTGTTCTTCCGGCTCTTGCTGGGGCCAACATTGCTCTATCGCGGTACCACCTGCCGCGGGTCCTCCTGTGGTAGGCCTCCTGTTGGTTCACTTCGTCCAAAACGTAAGTAGAATACTGATTACATGCTGCTCATGCAGTAGTACTATCCATTCTGAAGGCCTGTCGTTTACAGCAAGAAAGTGGTGCTGCTGGTACTGCCGCATCTCGCCAGCTCACTCCGTCGCTGTTCGTTCTCGTGCTGCTGTCAGTGCTTCCGCTCCTGCTGCTTTTTCTACGCGAAGTGCCGCTTTTCCTATGGGTATTGCCTCCAGCCATCATCTACTATCAGCTGCGGACCGGCATTAAACCTCTCCCCAGTTCGTTTCCTCTTCTTGCTGCTGTTCTGGCATATTCGGTGGAGGGGTATTTCTAGTCTTTTCTGGCACTGATGTAGGTCCGGGGCAAAGCCGTACGCTGTAGCAGCACCAACAGTAGCGGCTCAAACGGCGACAGACAGCAGAAGCAGCGGATGTAACGGCGTTAACAAATGCAGGAGCACAACCCCAGCAGCACCATCAGGAGTAGATAGAGCAATAGCGACACTAGCAGTTGCGACAGGGGCAGTGATAGCGCCGGGTAGGAAGCACACCAGCTTGTGCAACTCACCACTTTGCTGAAGAGGATACTAATCGAGGTACTGGGCGCGTCTCCGAGCCGAAGACAGTGGCGACACGTGGAAAACACAACTATATGTTGGAAAACAATTTTGACCACTACGAATGTGCGTTACCCATACGGAGTAAAGCCACACAATATCCACATACACATAGGCAAGTCCCGTCGATAGAGCCAGTACGTGGGTGAATCGTTTCTCTCAGTGTGCATTTATGCGTGTGTAACAAGGTGACAATATTGGTGACGTAGTGCTGGAGACGGGCCTCCAGGCGAGCCTGGGCTTCTGCACATACATACACGCAGTCGTACACACTTGTACACATATCTGTTTTGTTCTAGATATACTATTGAAATGGAGGCACACAAGCATCCATACGTGCGTGCGTTGACGGTAAACTCTCTTTGAATGAGACCCCACGTCTCACTCCAGACCCAACGGAAGAACGCGAAGCTTCGCATGTCCATCTTCTTTGTCTGTGGTGCTGTAATTCACCGCGGTGGTGCTGACGCACAGCAGCTACGGAGCCCATGCAGAAGCCGCACCACCAGCAGAACCGGTGCTGGCGACTTCAGGACCCTAGGGCGCCGCCGCAAGACCAGCAGCGGGGAAGAAGTCAGCAAAGGCAACAACAATAACACCCACAGCAGCAGGACAGCTGCAAGGACACAGTAGCAAGGGGGGGGGGGGGAACCACGAACACTGCCGTCGCATCAACGGCAACAGATACGTTACCGGACGCAGCAGCAAGAGAGCAGCAGGACCACCGGGAGCTGTGAAAAAGAAGAAGCAAGGTCCTCAACAGCGGCAGGAGGGCCCGAGAGAAGTGGCGGCGGGGAAAGAGCAGCAGGTGCGAGAGTAACAAGCAATACAAGAGTTGCATTGGCGGCAGAAAAGCGACGCTAGAGACAGGACAACGCCATCGTAGCCGCTACACGTGCGGCAGCCACCCTACCTCAGGGGGAGAAAGTAGCACTAATGCTGCAGGGGAGGCAGTGGCACCCTCAGAGCAGGGACAGCAGTAGGGCCTTCGTCGCTCGCAGGACGAGAAACAGCGGCTCCCCCGAGACAGGAGCAACGGCGTCCCACGTAATGAGGAGCCCAAGATCAACAGCGACATTCACAGCAAGATAAGCAGCAACACGTGAAAGCTGCGCGTCAGCGATCGTGGCAGCAGGAGCGGCAGCCGTGGGGCAGCAGAGGCAACAGAGATGACTGTCAGAGGCGGGCAGAGGGAAGGGTTTATTTCGCAGGCAACGCATACCACCTGTGGGCAGTTGGTTACTCAACGCCTCCTTCGCGCCCGTTTCTTTGCAGCAGCAGTACAATGTGGGGAAGCGCTAAGCAGCGTCCTGCCTCTAAGAGGCGGCCGCAGCAGGCTTCTGCCGCACGTCGACAGCAACAGCAGCGGCAACGGCAGCAGCGGCAGCAACGGCAACAGCGGCAGCAGCAGCAGCAGGAGACGCAGGGCGGCGCTCTCAACATGGATCGAGAAGTGCTGGAGATTGCGGAAGTGATGGCCGTCCAGCTCAAAGAGATGCTGCAGACTCACGGTACGCCTTGCAGCACCCACGGTAGCAGAGAGCTGGCAGCAGCAGAGAGCTGGCAGCAGCAGAGAGCTGGCAGCAGCAGAAAGCTGGCAGCAGCAGAAACCTGGCAGCAGCAGAAAGCTGACAGCAGCAGAGAGCTGACAGCAGCAGAAAGCTGATAGCAGCAGAGAGCTGCCAGCAGCAGAGAGCTGACAGCAGCAGAGAGCGGACAGCAGCAGAGAGCGGACAGCAGCAGAGAGCGGACAGCAGCAGAGAGCTGACAGCAGCAGAAAAGGCTGCTAAGGAAGTAGAGGCTGCTGAGACCAGGGAGGAGGAGGAGCAAGGATGTCCGCTGAACGTGGAGCAGCAAACAAGCACTTGACGTCTCTCCAGCAGCAGGAAGAGCCACTGGCATAGCAAGTGGGACTGCGAGGGGCGCCGAAGCGCAAACAGCGAATAGGAGGGCACGAGTTGGAGTGTCCTGCAGCAGACCTGGGGCCTGATACGCAGCAGCGCAAATGTAGGAGCACAAAATAGGAGCAGAAACACACGGCCACAGAGGACGCAGCTGCCAATAGCAGAGAATTTGGTAGTGCGGCCGGCGTGATCTTTCGAAACGTGGGTTCACGCTCAATCCGTAGAAAAATATTGTACACGGGTATATATATACATACGTATGTATATATATATATATATGTACAGATATCTGGACTCCTCCATGCACACACTGAAGTACACATATAGAGGACAAATTTGTACTCCTATATATATACATATATAAATATATCTACGTACATACCTATAAGTGGATTCGGACTCCTACGTGACGTGCGTGTGTCGTAATACACGTACAACAGAGATTGTGTGTGTGTGTGTGTGTGTGTGTGTGTTTGTGTGTGTGACACAATCTCTAGAGGTATGCACGAATAGAAGAAGTCCACACGTGAGGTAATGCGTTGCCATACAAGTATACACACGTAGAATTGCATATATAGAGCTAACAAATATGTGTACGTACCTAAACCGTACCCATAGAAACGCGTACGTGAACGTGCCACAGGGCAGAGGCTGAGCAGGAGCAGACACAAGCGCTTGGGGGGACTGGCGCGGCAGCACGAACACGAGCCACAGCAGCTGCTGTACGAGCTGGAGAAGAAGCAGGAACAGCAGCAGCAGAATTGCAAACACTTCATCCGTCGCAGTAGCAGCATTCAAAAGGCTGCAGGTACAAATGCGTCGGCCGGGACTGGTGCGAGCAACTGGTAGCAGCAGAAGAGGAGCTGTGGTTGCCACCTTGTAAAGCGAGCACGTCAGGGGCAGAACAAAGTCGAGAAAAAGACTTGAGGAGAAGACGCAGCAGCAGCAGGTGAGCAGCACGTGATGTGGGTGGGTGACACAGGGTGGATGGCTGTCACTGGAGCAACAAACAGAAGGCGCTGCAGCAAGCCAGAAAGACCCCAAGGTACACAGCAGCAGTTGGAGCAGCAGACGAGACGCAGGGCAGGATATGGCTGGTGGCGCGGCGCCTGCAGACTGCAGCAGAGCAGAGGCGGCGCCGCAGGGAGGTGTTGCAGGGTAGACAAACAGCAACAGGAGCAGCAGCAGCCGCTGTCTCTCTCTCTAGTAATGAAACTGTAGTAGGTAACTCCACGCCTCCGCGTCCCTCACTTGTCACACCGTATCTGCTCGGACGCAAAAGAAGGCCCGAGAGATCGACCGCGGTGTTACTAGAGAAACGGTCCGAAGAAGGCAGAGACAGAGACGCAGCACGGGGACGAGTAATAGCTCCGTCGCCGCTCCTTTGACACTGCGCAAGTTCGTGCGCAAATGCAGATACGTATGGACGCGATGATCAGCAGATATACATGTACACACACATCTGCGGAGCCTGTATGGGAGGGCCCTTAGCAACAGCAGCACAGCGCCCCTGTGACTTCCATGCCGGGGTCACCGGGAAGCGGCGTGGTGAACATCGGGCATTGCCGTCTGCGAGAGAAGCAGCCTGAACGTGTGGGAGGAGCATGCGACAGGCTAGAGACGCTGCAGCCGCCGCTGCAGCAGAACAAGGCGCACGCCCTGCAGCGTAGCCCTGCTGCTGAGTAGCTCGCGCGCAGCTTGCCGTACTCACAAGGATGACGCTGTGCGCCGTAGCGGCGGCCGCACTCGACACTTCTGTGTATGCTCCAGCAGCAGCAGAAGAAGCGTGGCCACGTTCTGGTAGAGCAGCAGACCACCTGCGCCCGTGCGCAGCAGCGGCTGCCCTCACGACTTCACTGACAGGGTGAAGTCTTTCCCACTGCAGCTGGCCGACTCGTGTATTGTTGCGCCTCCTGAACAGATGCGTATGGGAGTTCATTTTTCTTTCCTGCGCACCGACTGATATGGATGACATGCATGTGTGCGAATGTTCCTGCAAATAGACGCGTGCATCAGACGTATAATTCTGCACACGTAGGGCCGTGTGGGCAGCCCTGCAGAGGCTCGCTGTTTGCAGGAGTAGCACGCGTGTGAAGAAGGCGAAGACTACAGCAGTTTTGCTCTCACACGTTTCTTAACACGCGAAGGAAGACAGCAGCGGACATGGCAGCAGACTTGTGGGACGCACCATAAAGCTGGAGTGCAACAGCGAAGCTGCTGCTGATACTGCCAGAGAGACTTGCTGTGGCTGCTACTTGTCACTGAGACATCGGTGCGGTTGCTGCAGTCATACAGGCTAGTGCTGTAACTCGTCGTACTAAACCCTCTGGTGGCCTGCTCCCCCTGCGCGAGCGCGCACAGGCTTGTAAATTCGTGTAGCCATAATGGAACCTATATATATGTATATGGAGGCTCTCTTTCACCAAGGATTCTTCTTCACCTACCACGCTCCTTTACGTACATACATGTGTGTGTGGATTCTGTAGTTCCCTCTCTTCTCGTATTCTGCATTAAGGCACAAGACTGAGGTAGTAGACGGAGGCCGCACGTGGCTTGGTTTCTCGTGGACCTCCGTTGCCTTGTTGCGGTCCATCATCTGTTGACATGCAGGCCCAGGCCACCCGCTCGTGAAGGAGCTTCGCGAAAACTGCCGCGCGTAAGTCGTCGCCTTTGGCTGCGCTCCCTTCTTCTGCAGCTGTTTCTCCTGTGTGCCGCTGCTGAGGATGGATGAGAGAAGGGAACGAAACCGCCGCTCCTGCTGCTTCTTCCACGTGGGCCTCGCTGCAGACGGTGGGAGCTCTGGCAGACTGCCGCACACTGCCGATGCTGCTCCTTCGATTGTCGCTGCTACTCACACTTCACCTGGAACTTGTTTAAAATCTTGGCGAAAACCCCTTCGGGTGGCAGCGGGGCGGTTGTTATGTGACTTGTGCGTCCGCTGCTGCCGTCGACAGGGCTGCCACCGTCGATGCTGCTGCTGCCGCTCGTGCTCTTTTCTCCCGCTGCCTCTTGAAAGCGGCCGCAGCAGCGCATGTGAGTGTGAGGCATCGACCGGCCACGCGGTGGCCTCGTCATACTGTAAAAACGGGCTGTTGCTGTACTTTGCGTCGATCTGCTAAAACGCGTACACCTTGTCCAGGAGGCGCCTATTTACGTGAGAGCGCGCCCACAACGCCTCTCTCCAGCCGGCACGCTGTGACGTGCAGCTGCCGAAAGAAAAACAACGAACGAGAGGGCCTACAACACCGCCTACTGCAGACCTCACTTCAGTTGTCTGGGTGAACTCACCGAAATGGGGCTCGACGTAATTTACAAGGAGAGTGCTGCGGCTCCGTACGCATAGATGGGCATCTGCAATGACGTTCTCCCTACTCAAAGTGTGCGCTGCATGCACACGCACCCACACACACACACATATCTGTGTGGACGTCTGTTCAGAGATCCACACGCCTACATCCACGCGTAGATGACTATGCCCCCAGCCATCGGTGCGCGGGTTTCTCGGTAACTGCAGAGCGTCCACAGCGGCAAAGAAACATTACCGCCACCACGTAGGGGGGAAGGGCACTCTGTGCGCGTCCGCCACGCGTGCAAAAATTCAGCACAAGAAAAACGAATCTTTTCTCTGAGTGGTTCCGTCTCGACGTGCCTCGACCTGCGTGTGATGCGCTGGGACTCACGCACGTGTGCCACGTATGGATGGCTCTATATATACAGCACTCACATACGATGTGTACGTCTGCGGGCGTAGCTCCATATATATATATATATATATGTATATGGGTGCCACCGCATGCAGGTTCTTCGGTACTTTGCTGCGATGTCACGTGGAAGCGCACGTTGATAACGGGTGCACGCCAGGAAATGGCTCCACCATCAGCAACTCCGTGATACCGCTGCGCGTAACTGTACACGTGTCACCTCGGTCCTAGGTGTCTTTATTTCTTGCGTGTGGATGTGTACCTGCATGCTTGCGCCAGTGTTTTTCGCTGTGCGTGGATTTATGTACACGCGTGTGTTTCTCCTTGCGTGCATCCCTGTGTGTACAAGTGCCCAAGAAAAGCGCCTGCTCTTGCATGTGGGACTCCTTTGGCGTATGTCGCAGGGAACAGCAGCGCTGCGTGACACTGGCCACGGAGGCAGCAAATCGTAACGAGATGACTCGCTATGAACAAGTTCTTGCAGTACGTCCCTCCAACGAACTGTCCATCTTGTCCCTATCTTCTCCCAGCGTCACGTCCTCGCTCTCTGTTCTCTCTTGTGCTTCTCTTTTTCCTTGTGCGTCCCTTGTTGACTGCGGCCCACGGCCTACCACTCGTGTTTGTGCGCGTGTATCTGTGTCTGCCTGTCTACCTATGTAGGCAAGATTAAGGATGGGCACGTCGTGTCGCTTGCGCGTTCCCCGTCACATGTTATAAACGTGGGCGTATGTGCCTTCGTGTAGAGAGAGAAAGAAACGAAGAGAAATGCATGTGTGAGCTTTGACGTTTACGGGACGGTTTCATCCGGGCGGGTTCATACGTTTGTGCAGCTCTCCAGAGTTTCCGCGCCTGTGCGCATGTTTGTCTTTTGAGAAGTCTATTTATTTGTGACATATTCGTTTCTGGCGCTTCTCTATGTATGCAGCCTTCCACTCTCGTAGACGCGGACATGTGTATGTCTGCCCACCTTCCTGAGTTGTAGGCCTGCGCATGCATTCGTGGAGGTTTGACAAGGAAAAACGTTGGGTCGATATATACGCAACACTACAGCACAGCCGCTTCACGGACGCAGCTGCCGCTGTCTTTCGAAGACTGCGCAGCGTCACCTGCAACAGCAGGGGCAGCCGCAGCAGCAGACCCGAAGCGACATGCATTTTGCAGCACCCCTGCATCACGAGGCACCCAGCTGTCACGCACAGCAGCGACGTCAGCAGTAGCACCGTGTCCGCACCTTGAGGACGTGCCAGTAAGGAAGCAGGTTCAGGCCTATGTAGAGGAACAGGTAGATATACACGGAAGCAAGAGGCGGGAAGGGACATTGCTGCAGTGCACGACATTGCAGAGATTTTCTCCTGCTGCTTCCTGTGTTCGAACGGAGCGGCGAGCACTCTAGCCTTTGTTTTTCGTAGCTTCTGCGCCGGACATATCGCCCTGGCCCGTCAACGATGCGTTCTCGCGCATGGAGTCTGCTGCAGTTGAACCGTCGTGCTCACTGCGGTTTTTCCTTCAGCAGAACTGTACCTTGCAAAGTCCCACAGGTGCTGCTCTTGACAGATGCTGTGCTGCGTCACCGCCTGGTCCCATTGCTGTCAAGATCTCTGTCTCTGCTTTCTCTGTCTGCTGGTGCTGTGTAAGTTGACGACCGGTGTTGACCTGCCGCCCGCTTGCGCAAGCGTGTACTCTCCTTGCTGGTGCTGAACGCCGCAGGTCGACTGTTCGTGCTGCTCCTGCTGTGATTTCATCGGCCGGAGAGGCGCTGCTATCTGATATCTTCTTGCTCCTCGCTCGTGCAGCTGTGGGTCTGACTTCTGCGAAAAGGTCTTGGCAGCTGCCTTCATTACCAGGCGTTGCGCCTGCGGTCGCAGCGGTGCTGCTGAATGTAGCCCTAGTGTTAGTAGGGCGGCTGCGGACGGATGTTTGACGCAAATCCGTCCTGCTGCTGTTCCTGGGAAATGCTGCTCCGCTGCTGCCTATCCTTGTGCCGCCGCTGCATGCACACAACTGCTGTTTCTGGTGACGTTGTTGCTCTTGCAACTGCTGCGTCCTTTGCTGCCGCTGCTGCTGCTGCGGCGTCTGCTGCGATCCGGGTTGAGCCGCTGCTGCCCTGCATGCTTGACACTGCCTGGAGTTTTTGCTGTAGTGCCTTTGCTGCTTTTAGACAAACGTGTTGTAGATGTTTGCACTGTTGCTGATTCTGTTGCCATTCCCTTGCTCTCATTTCCGCTGTTTTAGGTAGTGGATCTGCTGACGGAGAGCATCTCTATCTGCGATGCGCTTGGCGAAGGCGCAGCCGAAACACAAGCGCAGAAGCCTCGTCGGCGAAGTACGGCTGCAGATGTATGGGCTGAAGACTCAGGAGTCGCAGAAGGGAAGAAGGAGACGGCAGCAGCAACGGCGGCAGGGGGGAGAGACAAAAAGGCAGCTGGAGCAGGAGGGAAAGCCAGGGACGCAGGCCTTTCGAGCAGGTGGGAGAGCCAGAAAGAAAGCAGCACTGAAGCGCAGCAGCGCAGTGGCGGAGCACCTCGGCGTGGTGAAGAAGAGAGAGAGAGCAGGAGGAGACGGGGGAGACGGCGAGAAGAGAGAACTGGCGAGGGCGCGAATGACAGGCAGCCGTCGCCGGCCACAGCCGAAAGAAGCAGCAGCGGCGGTAGACGCAGCAGCAGCAGAAGACGAAGCAGCGGGGACCGCACCAGCAGAGGTCGCAGCACTTCGGAAAGACGCGCGCAGCAGCAGTCGTTGCAACAGATCTCCTCTGTGCAGTCTTCAAGAACGACTCAATCTGCAGAGGAAGGACCGATCACCAGCAGTGTGCCGGCAGTAGAAGACTTTGGGTGGACTGCTCAGTGGCCCTCTTTTTTCCCGCTGCATGCAGCCGGAGCAACTGACGCGTTTGACGGGACCTCCTTCCGGCAGGAGGCGCGCGACAGCAGCGGCATTCACAGCGCCGACAGTCGCGCTGCTGCAGGACTCGAACGCGCGGCAGAAGACACGCAGGCGGCCCGCAGGAAAGGAAAAAGCAGGTATGGCCCTGCAGCAGCTGCACCAACAGGGGCAACAGCAGCAGCAGAAGCAACAGCAGTGTGGCACTCTCGAAGTAGAACGCGCTACTGCCATAACGCGAGAAGCGGAAGCGACGCTCAATCTTTTGAAAGAGCAGGGTTACGCTGGTGCAGCGTAGCTGCGCCCGCAGCAAATCCATAACTTCATGTAGTTTCAGCAGCAGAAGCAAATGGTGGGCCTGCAGCAGCGACAGAAGCAGCACGTGAAGTCGCAGCACCAGGAACCACACGCGCAGCAAACGCAGCGCGCACCTTGCGCGCAGACACACCGCAGCAGCAGCACGGCCGGCTGAAGTAGAACACAGAGAGTAGGACACACACGTGCGTCGGCGTATCTGTATGGGCATACGTGGTGTCTCTAGTTTTATGGTTGCGGGCACCTTCACGCTGCTGTTAAATTTCAGCAACCCGCGCTGTTGATTTGTTGTTTGCTGTCGATGCTGCTGTTGCTGGTATCTCAGACGTGGAGACGTGAGGAAGAGCCGCGCGCAGAGGAGCACGAGCGGCAGCAGCTGGGAAGGGACGCCGGCGGCAGCAACAGCGAAGTCAAGAAGAGCAGCAACCGCAGCAGCAGAATGGCCTGCAGTGTCAGCGTCGGGGTGGCCTGCAGCAGCAGCCGCAGGGGACAAGCGGGCACAAACGCATCTGGACGACGCAGAAGGCAGAGACTTCTTCGCACAACAAGCGGCAGAAGCAGAAAGCTTCTGGGATACTGTTGCTGAGACTGCTGCTGCGGAGACTGCTACTGCGGCCGCGCGCCAGGGAAGCAAAGGAGATTTGATCTCCCTCTCAGCATCGAGCAAAGAGGAATCAGGTGAAGAAGGCGCAGAAGTCCTGTAGTAAAATGGAGCAGGTGACAGCTTCAGCAGCAGCTTCACCAGCGTTCCACCGGACGTTGCATGCGACCCGATATATGAGAGCAGAGATAGCATCTGCGGGGGACTTGGGGTGAACACATATTCGCGCGCAGTCGTGCATACACTCGCATGTCTATTAAAGAGATATACATAAAACACTTATGTGTGTGCGTCCTTCGCTTTGTTGGGGTTTGTAGGGAAACCGAGGGAAGAGAGGCGGAAGGTGCGCGGGCGACAGAGACAGCAGCAGAAGCGTAGCGGAAGTACAGACGAGGAATGGACGTCCGGTGAACGAGGACTGCTGACGCCCGAAGAGGACGGCGGGGAGCAGCCGCCGCGCAGCAGCAGGAGCCGCAGGCGTGCCGCTGCACGGGACGCATCCAGGACGGAAGAACAGAAGGCGCAGCGGCACGACTTGCTGCAGCAGCAGGAGGACGAGCAGTTCGATTTTGCTGATATGACTCGACAAGGAGGAGCGGCAGAGGAAGGACCCGTGGTGCTGCAAGTGTACGTACACCGCGCGCTGTTTTTGCCAGTGACTACATCAGATTGGTATCAGGTCGAGGCCTGTCTGCAGCAACAGCAGCAGCCAGACGTGTGGGGAGGGGCAGCTGCAGCAGGCGTGTGGAGGACAGTTTCTCCGGTTATGCGCACGGGGGTCGCCAGCTGCAGCAGCAGCGGTGAGTGTGTGTGGCAACAGCAGCTCCTGCTCCCGCTGCCGCCGTTTCTACGCAGACGTCCGAGCAGCAAAGGCCTAGAGAACCGCGTGCTGCAGCTCTTGTCCACATTGCGCCTGTGCGTCCAAGTTCGAGATTCAGCAGACGCGGGTCCTGCTGCTGTCTCTGGCGTGCTCCCGCTGCACCAGCAGCTGCAAGGCTTTGGGATCCCGCAAGAAATTTCCATCAACCTTACTCCTGCTCGCTTAGACGGCAGCAGCAGCTCCAGTACGGTCAGCCTCACGCTGTTGCTGCAGCGAGGCTCGTCGGCCGCAGCATCTCACGCGTATGTTGCAGCGACCGTAAAACAGCAGCAGCAGCGATTTCACCCAGAGAGAGCGGCATCAGTAGACGACCGCGCACCCCCTGTCCTGGCTGCAGCAGCGGGAGAAGGCCCGCCACTGGACGGTGATAAATCTGGGACGTCGCAGTTCTGGACCCCAGCAGACGCTGCTGCTATCTCCGCTGAGACTGCAGCAGCTGGCACTGCTCGCTTTGGCATGCAACATCCTGCAGCGATGCAACAAGAGCTGCAGCAGCAAACACAGCCGCAACAGCTGGACTACCTGCAGCAGCAAATGCAGCAGCAGCAGCAACTACAACAGCAGAGAGAAGGCTTTGCAGGCGGGACGCAGGGTCTGCTTTGGGGGAGCGGGCGGCTGTTCTGCTTGTCTTCTCACGAGCAGCAACTGCAGCTGCTTCAGCAACAACAAATCCAGCAGCAGCTGCTGCAGCAGCAGCAGATGTTAAGCGAGCAACTCCAGCAGAGTATGGCGCAGGGGGAGCAGCGCGAACGAATTCTGCAGCAACAGCTGGCGGAGGCACATAAGCAGCAGGAGGCGCTTCAGCAGGAGTTGGCGGCAGCGAAGGCACGGGCGCAGCGTCAAAGTGAAGAGGCGGAAGCAGAGCAAGCAGCAGCAGACGAAGCTCTGGCAGCCGCGAGGAAGAAGCTGCGAGAGAGTCGGAGAGAACTGGAAAACGAACTGCACTCATTGCAGATAGGAAAGCAGCAGCTGCGGCACCGGCTGACGAAACAGCTGCAGGAGCAGCAAATGCAGGTGGAGCAGCAGCAGCAGCAACTGCGAGACAAGGAGGTGCTCTTGCGGGATGCACGGGGGAGACTCTTCCTCCAACGCCGCCGCTTCCAACGGCTCTATACGGACCTCAAGGACGCGGATGCGTGCGTTGATGCATTAAAGCAGCAGCTCTCCCTTCTTGAAGCAGAACAGCGAGAACAACAACAGCAGCCTGGTGATTTTTCTCTTCATCCGTACAGCCCTGATGGAGAGATGCCTCTCTTTGTATCTTCCCCGCGCTGGACTGCTGCTGGATCTTCTGTTCGTGCAACTCCTGCGCAGTTATCGGCGCGTGCGCTCCAGCTGGCACAGACGGAGCAGCTGCAGCAGCACTTTAACAGCGGTGCGGCTCTGGCGTCAACGACGGCGACAACGAGGCATCTTCGAGGCTTCTCCTCCCAACAAGTGCCCTTCTATGAATCGCCATTCATGTCCCTGACAGCAGCAGAGGCACCGGTAGAAAGCGCAGCAATAGCAGAACGAACAGGCGTCCCTCCTTACTCCGAGCTTCCCAGAATCAGAAAGAGGCTCGAACTCTTCGTTCCTGCTGCCGCTCCTGCTCCGCCTCCTGCGTTGTGGAGAGAGGACGCTGCCACCGGCAGCGTAAAGTCAGACGAAGACGCTGCGTATGATAGGAGAGGAGGTCTCGGACAGCAGCAGCGGCTACGCGGAGGGGGGGGGATGGCGGCCCGCTTTGATGAAGAGATCTTGCACCAGCGCGAGCTTCAGCTGCTTTTCAAGCAGCAGCAGCTGCTGCAGCACAGACAGCTGCTGCTGGGCGAGGACTCGTGGGTACAGCGACAACAGCAGCTGCTGGAAAGAGACAACAGCGTTGAAAATATGCGGCCCACTCCCGTCGAAGAATGGAGATGCACTCCCCCCTGTAAGAGACAATAGCAGCCGCAGCAGCAGCAGCATAGGGTGCGCCTCGTCCCTCACGACGACGACTCACACATCACACGCAAATGGCGGGGCTATTTGCCGCAAGGCCGTGTGCAAAGAAGAAGCAGCAGCAGCAGCAGTAGCGAAGCATTCGTCTTCGGAAGTGGTGCAGGGCTGCAGAGCCAGTCTCGGGGTTGACGAAGACCAGCAGCTTCAGCAAACTGTCCTCCGGTCGACATTTCTTGTGCAGCAGCACACTGCTGTACGTCTGTGACAAAAAAGCAGCTCCCGTGTAGCCTTGTTAGGCGGCCAAGCGCACCAGTGCCCCAACAAACTTTCTCACGTGCACACAAGGACAGGCAGCAGCGGCAGCAGCGGCAACGCATCTTTGCTGAAGACCGTAGCACGTGGTGCTTTAGAACAAAAGTTGTTCAGGGCTGCTTTGAACTCCTTCCCAAGCACCGCAGCCCCCTAGCAAGATCCGACGCACATGGCGGCCAATATAATCGACACAGACTAATACTACAACTACATATATATATATATGTATGTATTAGCTCTATGTCTCCACTACACGCGTGTCGCTCCACACACAGACACGTGCGTCCGTGTGTACCGGACACGTCTAGCTCTGTCTCTGCAGCGTATGCGCAGCGCAGGATGCTGCACCTGTCGTACAAGAGGAACTTTCCTCAGAGAGCAAGGCAGTTCAAATTGTCATCTGCGTGGTTACTGTGTGGGTGCCTTTTGAGTTACCTGCGTGGGGAAAGCAACAAGTCACCAGTTTCCTTGTAGTGTACGCATGTATACGTTTCCGGACACACGTAGCAGCCTGTAGCATGCAGCCGTAGATGTAGGTGCACGTGGAGCTAGCTGGTCTCTCCACACATGTACATCCTCTCTGCAGTGTGCGCGGGTGCGCATGACGAAGGACAGCCCGCTATATAGGCGGAATGTGGGTGCGCGAAGAGAAAGACTCCCCGCGCCACACGCAGCACATGTACAAGAAGTGGACTTTGACGCGCGCGTCTCTTTCGTGCTTGGGTTCGTGTGTGTGTACATACGAGTTTTTCCTCGGGAAGTGGAAGAGAAGAAGGTGGGCAAACAGGGTGCTGCTCGAGAACTGCAACAAGGGCAGCATGGTTTTGTCACTGATAGACTCCAAATGCTTGTGCAGGGGTGGCGGGCGAAGAACAGCAGCAGTGGGGAGTAGTCTCATCCGGTCCAAAGGATGGGACAGCAGTGGCTTTGTTTTCCTCCTCAGCTTGCTCTGCTTGCTTCGGGTTTCTTCAGGGACACACGTCCCATCGCTTGCGTGCCTGTACTGGCCATAACACATATGTGCGGGCGCGCAGGGATGTGTGCCTGCCGAAGATCCTGCCGGAAGCAGTTCTGCGCATCAACCAACAAGTGGAAGGGCCTCCCCTGCGTGCCCGCGTCTGCAGCTGAATACCCCGATAGATACATTTTCTTTCCATAGCCGCTGTGTATTTCTGAACACCTTCGCGTGAGTGACTGCGTGACGCTGCACCTGCGCACGAGTGTTACATGCGGATGCGTGTGTGTGTGCGTGTGTGTCTTTTTCTCTAGATATTTCCGCGGGTGCAGAAGCGTGTCGACGTCTGCCCTAGCGACCCGTGCGTCTCTCAGAAACCTCTCATTAATTCCCTGATGTCTACGTACTGCGGCGGTGGACATTTGCTCCGTCAGCCGTACGCATCCGGTCGCCTTTTTATGAGTATATATATGAGTACACAAAGGTACAGCCTTTCGTGCAGCAAATGTCGAATCCTGCGCTTCTGTTGCTACGCGCCGTTGTACGTGCCGAGTGTTTTGGCGTACCTGAGGCTGTCCTCTTACTCTGCGTTCCTCAGCCTGCGGATTTGTCGCTGCTGCTGCTGCGGCTCCTGCTTTGCTGCTGCGGGCATCGGTGGCAGTAGCCGCGTCGACTGTGACGGCTAACGCTGCGTCGTCCGTGTTTTTGTGCGACTGCTGGGTGCTGCTGTTGCTGCAGTCTGTGCGTCTGTTCAGAATCAGCTACTACACGTGCAGCAGCACATGCAAGGCCTCCCTTCCCAAGCAGCCGCCGCAGTTCCGCTGGACTTCCTGCCATTGCTGCAGCAGCCGTCGACGAGCTCCCTGTTACAGCAACAACGCATGGCAATCTTCTTCCAGCAGGTGCTGCTGCAGCAGCAGGCGCAGGAGCTCGAACAGAAAGAGTTCGTTCTCTACTGCAGCGACGCTATTCAAGTACGGCTGGCATATCCTCCGTGCTGACGTGGCCCCGTCGGCACCAGAGTTATCTACATGTACACACACGCGTGTTAATACATATGCAGCACCTGTCTATCTCTCTACAAATGTATGCGTATATGTATACAGAAATACACAAGTTATCTGTATTCATATATATATATACGTGTGTCCGTATGTACTGCGAGTCTTTCTCTCTCCCTTTGTGAATACACGTATATATATGGGTATGTACGTGTAACTGTGTACGCATACCCACGCGAAATACCGGGACCCAGGGGCACCCGCACAAGTACCAGCGAACAAGCTTCCCTGTGGATATGTGTGCTCGCGCCTCTAGGACTAGCTCGCAGCGGGTGCAGCCGCTCGGCTTGCGAAACTCTTTTCTCTACAAATCCGGCCCTCCGAGTCGACGGTTGTCTTCCCCGTGGCAACCTGCAAGGCAGTCTGTTGCAGTCCACAGCCCCCCACCGCACACGTGTGTACGACCACACACACCCACGCGCGCCTTCCACCTCCACATACACGTGCACACGTGTATCAGAAGTGCCGCACATGCCTCCTCCCCACTATTTTTTGTCTGCCAAGATATACGCGGGCGGGCAACTGACTACAGACATAGACGCGTCGGTGATGCTGCAGGAAGAACTCCACGACTCGACGCGTAGCCGGCACCCAGCGTGTGCGTGTGCCAACCTCTGCTTCCCTGCAGCAGGCGTCTGCTGCGCGCGCAGGCACTCCTTCGCAGACGCACACGTGCACATGCATCTCGACTCCTGTACATACATACAAATATATCACCTACGTAGTAACTGTTCGGCTGGTTGAATATATATATATATATATATGTGCGCGAGCCGACCCCTTGTGCTTGTCCCTTTATATATGTGTATGTGTAAGTGTAAGAGAGTCCTGCCGTTTATCATACGTACATATATTTGCATACGCACTGACGTGCTAAACGCGTGTGTCGGTGGAGGAGATCCCTGTGGCTGTTTGAGGTGTGGTACGTGGACGTTCTGTGTGTGCCTCCAACGGACACAGCGCTTTCAGTCCCAAGTGCTTCTGTGCGGGCGTGCGGGATCTGCACTCTTCTGTGTTGCCTGTCAACCCATTTGTAGTAGCCAACGCGCTGCTGCAGCGTCGACGGAGGAGAAGAAAGGGGTACGCGTGTTTTTTCCGCGGTGTTCTGACAGGTCCTTTGGTCGTGCTGTTTCTTGCCGCCAGCGAGAGGACGCAGCAGAGCCGCAGAGGCAGCGGAGAAGGCGGAAGAAGGTGCTGCTGTTGCTGCTCTTTCGCCAAGTCCCGCTGTTGACGGCGGCGCGATTGACGCGCGGCGGCACCGGCTGCTCGTGCGCGCTGCTGCCGCTGCTGCGCATTTAGGCGCACGAGCGCTAGCTATGGCAGAGAGAGCTGGCAGCAACTGCAGTCCTGCTGCAACCCTTGCAGCAGCAGCTGCTGCGTGCGTCTGGAGCGCAAAAGACGCGCCGGAGCTGCTCACCCAGCAGGGGAGACGAAAGAGCAACTCCCCCGCGGCTGCTGCTGCTACCGCTGCTGCTGCCGCTGCTGCAGCCAGAGCCGGTCCTGCAGCACAGACGGCAGCAGCAGCCCTCGCCCGTGCTGCTCCTGTTGCTGGCTGCTTGTTCTGCGTCCGCGTCTTCTCCGCTTCGCACTTGGCGCTGCAGGAAACGTCTCTTACGCTGGAAACGACTGCCTTAGGTGAAGGTATGTAGGGAGGACTTCGGTTCTGCTGTCACTGCAGCTGCACCAGAGATCCCCTCGCAGGCTTTGCTGAGTGTTTGATATCGACATGCGCGAAGGCGAAAGGAACAGGTGCAGACTTGTCTTCGAGCGGCTTCGTGCAGAGACAGTGGGCAATAAAAAAGTCCAGACAGACCGCCGAGCGTACACATCTATGGGCGTGAACGGCTGCTGTGCATGTGTACTGGCTCTGGGTGCAGAAACAGAGCCGCTGTGTGCACAGCGCTGATATATCTCTATCTGCAGTGATGTGTGCAAGGACGTGCGTTTGCATGCGTCCGACCACCAACGTGCTGGCGCCGTTGCCTGCAAGAAATAAAGAGAAAATCTGCTCACGCCATGGGCCATTGAGGGCGCACGTCGCCCGTTTGCCCTTCTCTCCATTCGGTTGCATTACGCGCGTCGAAGTGCAGCACAACATCTCACACATGTGTGTGTGTATATATATATTGATTATATATATATATATATATGTTGTGTGTGCATGTGTGTGTATGTATGTATATATGCTGCATATATATATATATATATGCATATATATTGTGTATTTATATATATATATATATATATTTACGTATATGTGTTGCACGTGCCTGGGTGACCGAAACATCGTACGCAGACGCAGGAGGGGGGGCGAGTTCTTTACACAGTTTTTTGTTGTGCTCCGTATATATATATATATATAATGTGAATATGTGTATATACGTATATATACATACCATAATACTCACATATCTGCGAAATTTATTTCTACACCTTCGTACGCATATATATATATAGATATATATCTATATGTATATATCCGTAGAACAGAATATATATATATATATATGTATGTATTCATTTTAAACCTGGATATTCGTATGCATAATATATATAAATATGTAGTGTGCATAAGCATACATATGTATATACATATATATACATATATATTTGATCTTACGCGTATACGCACGTACGCAGAATTATACACTTATATTTTCAGATGCACATACGTACATCTACATATATATATCCACATTATCCAATATGTATATACATATATATATATATTTCTAATGGACATTCCTGTACATGGTTGCAGACATACGTATATAAGCCCGACTTGTATGACGACGGGGTATATGTGCATACGGTCGCGAAGTGAGAAGTCTCGGCTGCGTCTGCGCGTGGCACAGGCTGCTTTCTAGGAGTGAGCGGCCCTGCGGAGGAGATCAGCAGCAGCTCGCAGAAGCAGACCCGATGGAAACAGGGAGACGTGTCTGCAGGGGCGAATCGACGCGCGGCCGTGACGCTCTGCGGCTGCGCTCTCGTAGCTGCGCCGTACGCTGGAATACCCACGCTTCGCGTCTCCTACTAGTAGGTGGCTGCTGACTGCGCTGCGCTCATATCTGTGTGGCTGTCCTGTAGGGAGCGCCTGTGTGGCACCGGAGTTCTTCGTCCGTCGTGTGCCCGTAGAGAGGGTCACACACGAGTGTTGCGGAGGAAACGTGTCAATTTTCTGTTGCTACTATTCGTGTTCCACTGCGTTTTTTTGGTTCTTCAGTAGGCACTCGGTGTAGGGCAGGCGCTCCCGCTGACGTGCGGCTTCGTGTTTGCTAGTGCCCGCTGCTGGTGGCCACCTGCCCCTCTGTAGTAGGGCGACCCGCCAGCGACAGGCAGACGAAGCCTGTACCTATGACAGTCGTAATTTTTGCCGACTCTTCACGTCTTGGTGCCGCCTCCAGCAGTGGTGTGACTTGCGGTTGCTGCTGCTGCGTCTGCTGCGGCTCGTGCTCGGTCTGTGGCTTCTTCAGCTGCATCGATCTGTGTGCTGCTATGTCCTGTAGCGTCAGTCAAGCCGCTGCCGTTCTGACGGTCTCTTTCACGCGTTGTGGATGCGGCGACCCCCTCCGCACAAGTCGCTGCCCCTGCCACTGCTGTGAGCTATGGAGGCCTTGTCAGAGGTGCATGTCCTGGTGCAGCAGCAGCTGCTGCTGCCGCTGCTGTCCTTTGTCCGTTGCGTTGCCGCAGTCTGCCTGACGCAGTGCGACGAGAGGCGCTGCTGCGACTACCGCTCCCGGCGGCGGTTTTTTGTCGTCCAAAATATTTGCGCCGAAGAGCCTTTCTTGCCGCATGGAGTTCTTTGGAAGCTTCGAGCTCAAGCGTGAGTCGTGTGTGTACCTTTCTCCGCATGCAGATACGGAGGCGCGGTCATCTGCTTTTTCCTTTCCGCGCGGCGTATTTTGTGCGACTTCTTGGTCTAGCATGTTCTCATCGTTCAATGGGTGAATAGAGCCACAGACAGACATAGCGGATATCCTACATACTAAGGAATGTTCAAGGATACAACAGAGATACGGGTATGCAGAGTTCTACAATAAGAATGAATATATACATTTACATATATATATATAGATGTATACGTATGTGTAGATACCGTCTTTTGTTGTTCAACATACAAAGTAATGTTCAAGTACAGGACAAAGATATGCGAACGCAGAGCCCTACAGTAAGAATATATATATATATATATGTAGGTACTCTTTTCCAAGAAATAGACAGAGAGCTCTCGGGTATGACGACCCGTATACAGGCGTCGTATTCGGTCGTCGGGGGCAGGCGCTGCGTACTCACTCGATCGATGTGCAAGTGCTGAAAATGCTCCATTCCTCCGCCGACACGTTCGTGCGTCCTGAAGACTTTTTTTGTGTAGTACGCGCAGCGTGCCTTCCCTGTGTCTATCCATCACTTGTTTTGCACGCGTGCGATTGTAGCAGGGTGATAGTGGATCCTCACGTCGGCAGCCCTCCATTGGAATCCCTTTTGTCCCGGGCACTTTTCCTCTCTCGATTCTTCTTCTTCCTCCTCTTCTGCACACGAAAAAGATAAGCATGTCGCCCATGTCGTCCTTGCGTCGCTTCCGTGTATCTGTGTCTGAACGCGCCACACGTACGTGTGTTCAGTTTCTTCGCCAGAAAAAAACGTCCTCGTAGTCTCCTAAGTTTTGGCGTCCCTCCTCGGTCTGTTGGCGTCTCTATTCAGCCTCTTCTCCACCAGTTCGTCGCGTTCTTTCCTTCGTCCACCACCAGTCGCGCAGGCGTACACACGGCCCCCACACACAGCACACGTAGTAGAATTCATTTGTAGAACATCTCCTCCTGTGCCACGCGGCGCAGAGGGTGACTCCCGCGACGGTATTCCCTCCTCTGCACGAAACCACCACATTTAAAGGGAGAGTCTTCTGTCGTCCCTTGGACCGGGTCCATTCCTGTTCACGTCTTCGCCTGCGATGTGACGTGACGCGCCTCTCCCCCCTGTCGACAGCAAGTGGATCAGAGCCCTGCTTCATGCAGAACGCTGCGCGGTTCTTCTGTACTCCACACACAGAGACAGCACATGCACCGGGAGATGTGTGCTGCTTGTCTTTGTTTTTTCCGCGTTGACTGTGTCCATACCCGCAACACCCACGGCGTGCGTCCGTTCCCTCTTCGTCTGCGCACAAGAACCAGCTTGCTTTGCTGTTTGTAGACAGGGTGGAGGTGGTGACTCCCGTGGACCGCGTCCAGCAGTCCACGCGCCGCACGTCTGTAAATATACTGCCCCTCTGCAACTCTTTTGTCCCTGTGCACGAGCGTGGGTGCGCGCTCCCACGCCACGGGGGCCGCAGCAACTGCTTGAGTCAACAGTTGCGTCCTCGGCGCAGGCGGGGGTCAGAATTCTATACTGAGACACCTTACCTAGGTTGTTCAGGGTGAAAGGTGTGTGTCTGTACGAACGTGTGTGCAGAGAGAAAGAGACGGACTAGGAGAGGTTCTGACCCTTCGCTTCCGTGTGTGCTGCCGGGCGGGTGCACTAACTCGACGTGTGCATGCTCGAGTATGCGTGCGTCCCGTGTACACAGAGCTTGCACACAGACATCTGCGCACATGGATATATGTCCACACGGCGTCGCTGCTACTACGTTTGGTGGACCTGGCGCTCAAGGGGCTCCAGGGGCAGAGACAGTGCGCCAGAAATGATGTCGGCGTAGTACGTTTGCATGTTTTGATACAAAAACTGCTCTTTTGTATTCCTGTCAAGTGTTTCTCTCTCACTCGATACAAACGTCTGCAAGGACTGCACGTGTGCGTAGGAGTGTGTGCTGTACGTATAGATTTACCTGTCTGCTAGGATCTTCACTCTCGGGCACACACGAGATGAAGGTAATAATGAAGCCAGTCGGTCACTGTTGTGCGCGGAGCGCAGTGTGTACGAGCTCACGCCTTTGGGTCTTGGCGGATAGGCTGCATGCTTCCCTCTGTGCTGTACTGAGCAGCAGATGCTGTGCAATTCTGCTAACGCCGCTGCTCGCTGACCCGCTGCGCTTCCTTCTACTACCCGTGCGCACGTTTGCGAGCTCGGCCACACAAACGAAGACTCCACGTGTGTTGTCGCCTTGTGCGGTCCTTTCATCGAGCCACACACGCTTGCAGCAGGTCCACTTCCATGCGCCTGCCTAACTCGAGCCACGCCTGCGTTCGCGCGGCAAATGGCCGTCCCGCTGTACCACTGCGTTCACGTCTGCGGATGCTGGTTTGTGTCTGTCGTGGTGGATGTGTGAGCTTCTCTCTGGAGATCCACACGTGTGAAGAGAACCAGGTGCATGCAGACGATTCTCTGTGCGCCTGCGTGTGTACGATAGTATGGACATGTGTGTGCGCCAGTAGCTGTGTGATGTATATACGCACGCGAGTATGTTTACTGGAGTGCGGCGACTGGCCTTTATACGACTGCGGGCAACTTTTTGCTTTCCGCTCCGCTGGCGCCCGTACCTCGTCGAAGACTCTTCTCCACCCCTGTGCCACTCTACGTCGTGTTTTTGTCTGTTGGCTTTCGAGTGATTGGGACTGTTGTCCGCCTCTCTCCTTTCCGTTTGTGGCAAAGAAGATTCGCCCGCTCTGTTGTCGGGTGGTCTGCTGCAGTGGTGCGTGGTGCCTCTCGGCTTCGCAGCTGCTGCTGTTGCTGCGAACCGCGCTCTCTCCATCTGTCGTGGTTGCTGTAGCCAGTGCTGCTGCGCGGCGTGCGCGGCGTCCCCCTTGCTGCAAGTGCTGTGCATCCGTTGCCGCTGCTGCCGCTTAATTCGTGCACGGTGAAAGCCCACCGCCGTCGCACTCACCGCTGCTGCCAAGGCCGCCTTTTCGAGCTGGTACTGCTGCTGCCGTCGTTTTTGTGCGTGCGAAGGGAGTGGGTCCCTGCTTTTACTGACAGACTTTTCACCGAGGCCCTTCAGGAAGTCTGCTGCGTGGACGTGTGCTCTGTTGCTGTTGCTGCTATTCTCGCAGTTTGTGTGTGAGCGGATGAAACCTATCTTTTACAAAGCATCTGGCGCTGCCTCGCTGTACGCAGCACTGCTGCATGCATGCACACTATCAGGAGCTGCATTTGCATCTCTTCCTGCCCTCGACCCCCGCAGCAGTAGTGTCGTAGCAGCTGGTGCCTTCTCACAGGGCTGCTGCTGCAGCAGGAGTAACCCCAGAAAGAACGACAGCGAAGATGACAGCTGCAGCAGCGGCCGATCGAGCAGCGGCAACAGTACTTCCACGGAGGACGAAAGTCCTCCAGACCCAGCGCAAGCTGCGCCTCCGGAGCGTTGCTTCTCGTTCTCCTCTCCCACTCCCCTTTCTGCTGCAGAAGCACCAGATGACTCTCCTAGAAAAAAAAGCCAGCGGGACCGACGGCAATTGCAGGAGATCCAGGAACGGGAACGGCACCAGAAGCGTGTGCAGCGGCAGCGCAGACAGCGTGCGCACCGCAGCGGCAGCAGCAGTATTAGCGAAGGTGATGGCGAGGCGTTTTCTGCTGCTGCTGCGGCTCTGCCACTGTGTCTGCTGCGTGTGGAAGTCCTTACATTTGCAGCAGGGCTTACAGCAAACATTCTTTCTTTCCTGGGTGACGACGAGGCAGCAGCAGGAACCGCAGCGGGGCGCGCAGCTGCTGCGACTGCTCTGCGAAGCTTAAATCAGTCAGCCAGCAACGTGACCTGCTGTCGCGTGGAGGTGCGGTGCAGCAACACAGCGCTCCGGCAGAGTGTTTGCGAAACTCTAGGAGAGTTGCTGCTCGATTCAGAGTACTTAGTTACACGCCTGTGTGTGCCTTCGAAGATGGACGGTTGCATTCGCAACAACGCGCTCACGCACAGAACCGCTTTTTCTGACGCCCGGACGCAGCAGCACATGCCGGCCTCTCAGGTGCCACCCACGCGGGTGCTCCACTACTGACCAGTTCGTGCGCTGCGTTGAATACGGTGACTCCAGGAGGACCCGTCAGTCATATGTGTATGGGTTAATTTAGGTATGTAGGCCGGTGTACACGTCTGAGTAGACGCATCAGTTGCACGCACAGAATATGTTCTTTCGCAACACTCTAGTCAAACCAGAAGAAGCTGCGGCGCAGCCGATGTAGAAGCTCGTTTTGTAAGCTGCAAGGATGGAAAGTGCGATGTTCTACAGCATAACCAGCGGCAGCGGGAAGCCCAATCGTAGGGCACCTGCAGCAGATAGTACGGCTTCAGCTTTATTAGTAACACATTCTCGCTTTTTCAGGTTGTAGCGTCACATGGCGGTCTACTTTAAGAAGTGTCGATCTTGCGTTCGTGTTCTTGCGGCAGCATTACCGAAGTTATCTCCACTATGTGAGCTCCTGCTGGATAGCTGCTTGTGCACGCAGCACTAGACGCAGTGCGCAGTGCCGCTGCGGCGCTTGATGCGGCTTGCCTGCGTCTGCTGCCTCAGCTGCTGCTCTGCTACACGATGTTAGTAGTTTTTGCACTGTAGGCGGGCAATTGCAGCGGCTGCTAGCCCGTATCCTCGTGCAAACTGCGTGCAGCCCTGCTGCTGCTGCTGGCACACGAGTTTCCCAGGTATCGTCCTGCCTTCAGTTTTGTGTCGGTGGAGACGCCGCGGATGCTTCCCTAGTGGCCGGCCGTGCTGCTGCGGAAGCGACGAAGTGATTTTGCTCCATCGCCGGCGTCGTTTCGCCGCTGCTGCTGCCGTCCTCGCGCCTGTTGGTGCTGCCGCTTGAATTTGCTTATTTGTGGGCGACCGGCACAGATTGCTTTCTAACGTTGCTTTGCGTACAAACCGCGAATACATGCCTTCCGTGCAAGGCAAGTAAACTGCCTACGCAACGTGTGCGCAGGGTCTTAGTCGCTTTCCATTTCAGACAGGCTCAGGATGAAAGTGCTGTACAAAAAGTGATTTCCTCTCTTCTCGACTCAGTAGCATGTGTGCACAATGTAAACTCGTGCCCACTTGAGGTACAGCGCGTTCTGCATTAGACAACGACAAACGCGCTCACTCACGCGCATCTACATCTATGATACGCGTTATACACGCAGACAAACGAGTGTTTATGTTTCGTGCAGCACGTGTAGCACCGCTGCTTAAGACTGTCCTTAAAAACACATGCGCTGCCAGGTCCTTGCTCCCAGAGCCCCACCAAAGGCGCCGTCCGCTGCTACAGTCGCACAGCCGGCGCTGTTGCTACTGCGATACTTGACTCTGGTGGTGGAGCTGCTGCCGCCGTGAATGTGTGCGTGGTGGTCCTGCTGGTAGTGCAGTTGCATACATAGCTGCATCTGCTGCAATTCCCAAGTGCTGCGGCAGCTGTACGCAGTGCTGCGCGGTGGAGATACGATCATTGTTACTGCAGCAGCTGCTGCTGCAGAGGGAGCAGCAGAGAAGGAGCCCCTGTGCCCATTTACCTAAGTGCAGGAGAGGTTGACACTTGTTGTTCGCAGCAGCTACTGAGATAGCTATCCCAGCGGAACACGCACGCACGCATGCATTTTCCTACACATATTCCTTCCGTCCGCTTACAACTGTCAACATGTACACAGACACCTACAACGTGGCAGACCAGAATTCATCGGATCTTCACGTGTAAGCAGACAGTTTGCAATTTACATTAGGAACGACGCGCTTATATAAATACCAACCACGCATATATGTAGAACAGAGTTCAACGGATCTTCGCGTGTAAGCAGACAGTTCGCGACTTAGAATAGGAACGGCGCGCCCACATAAATACCAATCTATGCACATACGTAAATGCACCAATAATGCCCACATAATGGTACACACGTGCGCACAGCTCCGGGAACGTACGCGTACGTATTGATACAACGCATGAGCAGGTGTACATACACAGACGTCAAGAGAAATGCCGCGTACTGATGAGTCGCGGTGTATAAAGAAACTGTAGAGGGGAAAGACGTCCTCTTAGCGTCCGTAAAAGCAGACTTCCTACGTGAGTCGACAATATATATAGAGTTGTCCAACATGTTTGACCATGCCTGGACTGCGGACAACTGTTCCACCGGGTTCGGTGGCATCCACAGGTACCTTGAAAAACCAGAAGCTCACGGCAGTGGTGCAGATCGAGCTGAGGAACATTTATTGCATGCAAGTCAACGATTGACGATGTATCGCAGACGCTTTGCGGTGCACGTCATTGAGGGCCGCTCAGCCACTGCGGTTTCGGTTGTTGCGTCCCCTGCTGCTGCTGGGGCGCGAAGTTGTATGTCAGTTCTGGCTCCAGTCTCAAATATATATCTGTATGTAAGCTTGCTGCTGCTGCTGAGCTATCAGCAGCTGCAGCTGTATGAGTCTTTGATACTGCTGTAGTCGCTGTGCTACACCATTGCCGCCGCACGGATTCTGGGGTTTTGACGCCGATATTTTCAGGCACCCACGTATTATTATATAATACATATATGTACAAATAGAGCCATGTGTTCCTCTTCTACGAGGGTACACATGGACATGCGCACATTCGCGGCTGGACTCTCAGCGCGCTAGAGGCAGGGGCAGAATCGAGAAGGCGCGGCGTCCACCATCCTCTGCTGGTAACAAACCGTACATGCTCTTCACGTGCACTGACATGGAGGCTCTAACTTAAACAGTCACAGCAGCCCCACGCGGACGCCCCGGCTGCAGCAGTAGTACCAACACGTTTCCACAATACAAACTGACGACAGCCATGCGATGGACCGTCATTATAGACCTCTGCCGATGTGTAGAACTCTGAGATTAACCTAATCCTGGACACCACGAACTACCGCAGATCAGTAGTGCAAAGACGCCTGTGGTTGTGCACATACAGACTGCTGTCGACGCGCCTCACGCGAGGAAGCGGACGGTACGGGACGATTCCTGAAAGGCCTTCGTCACTGCTCCTCGGTGTGTGTGTTATGCGGGCAAGCACACATCATCTTCGAACCGTCGCAGTTGTCCACACACGTACACACACGTGCGCGACGTATGTAGGTGGGTTAAAATCAAATTTCTGTGTCCAACTGCAGCAGCAAAATGTACGATGGAGGACTTTGACGAACTTCCACATGCCCGCACTCTGTTACGAAGCGCCGCTTTCAGCTCCTTCTTTCATCTTTCGCTTCCTGCCAACATTGTTCGAAGCGGTGCCTACTAAAAACGCATACCTTCTCTGTACAAACCTGTATACGTCTGCACATACGTGTGCAGCCCTGTTCCTCCCAACACCCAACTACGCTCCTCGAAGTCCTCCTGCAGCTCCGCTGTGCCTCCTGTTCTAACGGCAGCCGGCGTACGCCTTCTGCCCAGTTCCCCGCTCTCGCTCCCTCCGCTGCTGCTCAAGCTCACACGTCACGCTGCACCTCACGGCGTTCTGGACGGAAGACTATTAAAATTTTCCTCTTCTTCTTCACCTCACAGGACGCGGCTACACGCCTGCTTACGGCGAACTTAACAGGCAACGCACTAAATCGCCCACACTGCGTTCAAGTAGACAGACTCACCACATCTGCGTCTCTCCGACACACCCACGCGTGCGAAGGTATCTGTCTCCAGGGTTTTGACATGCAGCACGCTGGTATTCTGCTTCAACCTCGCCTCTTTCTTTCCAAAATCCTGGCTGTGATTCTTGTCCTCCCTTTAAATTGCGACTGCTGTTCTGCTCTGTGGGAAGAGTGTTCGCTGCTCCGTCGCTCCTCATTCGCCCGTCCCAGGTTGTCTGTCGCACCAGCATACGCATCCGTGCTGTACCAAGCAGGTCGCGTTCTGTTCGCTCCCTCTTTCGTTAGTCTAAATGTTTACTCATATCCCCTTGTAGACACGCAGCCAAAGGATACATCAGGAATGGTGCACCTCACTGGGTCAAGCGCTGCTGCTTTTCTTTCCTGCTGCACGTTCGTACTCTGTTCGAGCGGCTGCATCTGCAAGTCCTGCCGCTATCTGCTTCCTCCCCCCTTCACTTCCTTCGCTGTCTGCCGCTGCTTTTGCTGCCCCCCTTGCGCTGTCCATGCTGCTTCCCACGCTGCTGCGGCGCTTTCTGCTTTGGCTGCTTCTGCTCCAGCTGCTGGTGCGGTGTCCCCTGCTGCTGTCGCCGCTGCACGAGATCTGGCTGCTGCTCCTGCAGTGCCTCTTGCTGCGCCTGGTCCGCGTTTTCCTGCGACTCCTGCGTTGTCCGCTGTTGCTCTTGTAACTGCTGCTGTTGCTGCTGAGTCTGCGTCTCGTCCTGCTTCTCTGCTTCCTTCGCAACACTGCTAGCTTGCGAATGCGGACGTCTATCCAGCTGCAGTTTTACATCCTGCAACTGTTTTGGCGTGTCTTCCGGCTGTTTCGACTGTAACTGCTGCGTCACCTGGTGCGTCTCCACATCTTCCAACTGCTGTCGGGACCCATCCTCGAGGCCCAGATTCTCCTGCTGCGCCGCAACAGAACCTTGCTGGCATTTCGAACGGTCTGTCGTAAGCCGTTGCTGTTGCCCTTCCTTACCCAAATAATCGCCCTCCTCCTGCTCCTTTCGACCACCTATCTCCGGCTGCTCCCCCTTCTTCGCTTTGTCCTGGTGCTGTTCCTTGTCTTTCTGAAGATGGCGCTGCTGCAGCAGCTGCTCTTCCCGTTCGTCTTCCGAAGGCTGTCGGTGTGCTACTTCATGCGTTTGTGTCGCCTGCTGTTCACCTCTGTGCTGCAGTTTAGCATGAACGACCTCAGATGTAGACGGCGTCCCCATTTTTCCCTGTGGCGCGTCATCTTTTACGTCGCGATCTTGCGCCTTGTGTTTCTCTCCTGTTGCGGCCCCTGCATTTATCATCTGCTGTCGCCGCACGGCAACCTTTTCTTCGTGCTGCATCTCCACGGCGTCCGCCCGCGCCTCTTCCGTGTCGTGAAGCTCTCCCGTCTCTCCCTGCTCGTGAGGCAGCAGCGCTCTGTTATCTCGCGGGTGCTCTTGTCCTTTAGACGCTTGGCGCTGCTGGGGGGTCTGCTGCATGGGTGAGTCCTTTTGACCTGGAGATATCGCTTGAGTAGCGTGATCTCCCTCCCACGCATGCTCTTGCTGCGCATCTCGTTGCTGCTGTTCTTCCGCATGCAGTTTTTGCTGAGCTTTTCGGGCCTGCTCTTCTGGAACGGACTCCACTTTCTGCTCCACCTCAGGATCCTGCTGCGTCCGCTGTCGCTGCTGCTCGGCGTGTGCAACCTGCTGTCGGGCTGGGGCCGACGCGGGGGCCTGTGTGGCAGCGGTGACTTCGCTGTCCGTCGGCCCCTTCGACGGGCAGTCACTCGGAGATGAAGCGCTGGCTTCGTTACCCTTGCTTAACGTGTGGCTGCCGTTGCTGCTGCTGCTGTTTCTGTGACAACTCGTGGTGCTATCCCCTCCTCCTGCAGTGCTGGTCGCGTGGATGCTGCTGGTGCCCCCTGCTTGCCTGCTCGCGCTGCTCATCGTCGCGCCTGGATACGGTGTGCTACCAAAAAGCGGCATCTGCTGCGCCTCCCGATGACGCTGCAACAGGTGCTCCCAGGCTGACGAACGTCCTCGCCCGCTCTTAGAATGCTGCATGCCACCATGGTGCTGCTGCGGCTGCAGTCTGCTTTTCTGTGCCGCGGCATCTCCAGACGCTGCTGTTTCGGCACCAGCAACCCCGGCACTCGACGAAGAAGCGGTGCTTCCTACGAGGTGTGCTGAGGATCCGGAAGCAACGGTGGAAGTCGCGGTCCCTGCCGTCGGCACCGTGGGAAGCACGCTGCTTGGGTGTATGTACACCTCAACGGCCCGCTGATGGACAGCCTGCAATACTGAACAAACGGCATCTCGTACAGTCCCACCTACGGACGCAGCGCTGCTGCTTCTGCTCAAGCGAGCCGGTGCGCTGGAAGATGCTGAACTCGCCTTTGCATGATCCTGCAGCTGGCGCTGCGGCCGTGCCCCTTGAGACCCCACAGCAGCAGCTCCTGCTGTGGTAGCACTTCGGCGTGCAGCCCTATCAGAAGTTTCTTTGATTCCAGGTGCTTTGGACGTGGATCGATTACTTCCTACATTTTTGGAGTTGTCTTCTTCAGCTTCAGAAAGGACTACAAGGAGATCCTCACCGCTCGACGCTGGTGGCCGTCCACCTGCCTCTTTCTTCTTCGGCTGCTTCTCGAGCTGGCTGCTGCTGCTGCTGTGAGGAAGCAGCACTTTTTTCGTATCGGCGCTCTGGCTGCGTTCGCCACTACCTGCACTGCCGCCTACGCCCTCTGCCTTCGGAGACGTCGGCCTTGGCTGTACACCACTCGCCTGACCCGCTTGTGTATTTCCCAGCCTGCACGGTGCTCTCTTCTTCGCCTGCAGCGGCTGCTTTGGCTGCCTAATCTGTTGCGCATCCTGCTGCTGCTGCGCTGGTGGCTGTCGCTGTTTCTCCTGCAGGAGAGCTTCATAAAGTCCTACAGGAGGCGGGGTGAAGCCATACTTGTGTAGGCAAACCCCTTCTTCTGTATAGACACCTGTTTCATTGATAATAAGACGGTCTTCCACAGTGAGAACATTTTCAAGCTGTTGCAGCACGCGAGTGACACCGCCAGTAAGCGCCTCTTTAATTTTCTCTGCGTGTCCCATCTTCTCTTCTTTCGTAGCATCTCCTGACCCCTCTGCTGCTCGCGTGTTTCCTACAGCAACCTCTGTTTGCTGCGGTGTTGTCCCCGTTTCTGCTGCAGCACTGTGTGCTGCTGCCGTCGCGCCAGCTCGTTGGGCTGCTGGTGTGGGTACCGCGGCTGCTCCACCTTCCTCTTTGCGCGCCTCTGTCACGCTTCTTCCCTTTTCTCCGCTCACAACATCATCTCCTTCAGACCCCTGCGCTGCTGTATGCTCGGGGGAGCTCTTATTTTGCGCGGCCCCTGCGACAGCGTCAGAAGATGCGTGCAGCTGCAGCGGCGCCTCAGCAGCTGAACGCACTCTCTCAGCGGTGAGCCTTTGCTGCTCATGTTGCTGCTGCGGGTCTGACTCCTGCTGCCCTTGTTGTTGGCGCTGCAGCGTCTCCTCCTCTTCCTGTGGCAGCCGCTGCTGCTGCAGCAGGGAAGACAGGTCAAACATGCTGGAGAAAGCAGCTGGAGGCAGCACAACGGAGGCAGCCGTGCTGCGTCTGCGGACAGAGCCCTCCGCGAGAGCTGCTTTCTCTGGGGAGCTCCGCAGGACGTGCGATGCGCTTCTCCATTGGTAAGGACTGTTTTCGCTACTTTTTGCACTCCCCTCAGGGCTGCTGAAAGCCGCTAATGATCCCGGCTGCTGCTGTCGCTGTTGTTGCTGGCCCTGCTGCAAAAGAGTCCGCGACCGTTGTTGCAGGAGCCGCTGCGGCGAGTCGCGGTTCGCACCAGACCACCAGGCAGGGCGCAGCGAGTCAACAGCTAGAGTAGAAGCTGAAGCAGTGGGACCGCTGCTGCTGCTGCATTGGTTGCTGCTGCTGCTGCACTGGCTGCTGCTGCTGCTCTGACTGCTGCTGCTGCTACTGCTCGACGCTCGCGAACTCTCTCCCATTAAGGCAGGAGGAGCAAAGGCTTCCAGTTCATCCACACGAGACAACGCGCTCGCCAGCTGCTGCCGCGACTTCGCCAGCGCCTGTTGCAGCTGTTGCACCTGCTCCTGCAGTGTCTGTACACCCAAGACAAGGCAGAATTGACAGCTGACACGGGGGGGGTGTAAAATGCAACCGCTGGCCGCCTACTATTGGGCAACTCGCACACGCTAACAAGCCACGAACGAAGCTTCCACTCAAAATCAGCGCCACTGCTGTAGCGTCAGCAGCTAAGCAGCAACATCGGTAACACCACCGTGACAACGCAACAGCAGCTGCCGCGTCAGCCATAGACGGCAGCGACAGCTCTTCCCCCACCTGCCACGTACAGCGGAGGAATCCTCCGCGTGTACTGTCGCATCGCAGCAGCCACGCAGCACGGGCAGCTGCTGGTAGCAGCAGCACCCGCTACCTAACGGGCAGCAGCACGGGAGGCTTGGTTACCTCATCGCAGAGATAGCCACCTGCGACGTAAATTACGCGCCAAGCAGGCGGAACAACCGTGTATATCTCTACAGAGTCGCACACACGTTTCTGCGCGTCTGCTGCACGAAAGACTACGAAGGCAGCTGAAGCACCAAAACGGCAGCAGCGCGGACAGCGACGGAACGCCCGGCCCGTTGTCTGCCACAGCAGGAAGAAGCTTCTGCTGCTGCTTGCGAGGAACCAGCAGTGCTGCAGCAAAGGCACGTCATCAAACACAACCATGCACGTATACAATTTTGTACGTCAGAATGCGCAAATGTCTCCCTTGTTCTAAACCTGATCTAACTCGTATCCTTCCCCTCCCACGCAGTATTGCCTGCTGCAGCTGCTGTATCCGGTTCTTTCTCCACTTTACCTCTTTTCTCTGTCTCCACACCGTCACGAGACTTTTGCGCACTGGCGCGCGAACCAGCCGCATACTATAATGCTGTACAAGCAGCGAGAAGAACGTCACAAGTATTCCACGCGAACTACTAACGGATGAAGTTCTAAAACGTACTGGCTTCCATACACGTATACGTATATGTGTATACAAATAAGTATGTAGAAGGAACACGCACGTGAGTAGACCCGTTAAATCGTACGCTTCTTCACCAGGTGCTACAATTGCGCTGTCCTGACACGTCCACAGACGCAATGCAGCTGCATGCGTAGGTCACGCTGCGGCACGTACGTATATTGCACATGCGGCCTCCTCCGGGTCATCTCCAGCTGCAGGTGCATACGCATACATATATAT